>JALPQI010010484.1:0-53840 GCA_025490895.1 Thaumatotibia leucotreta
CAGCTGAATAAGGTATAAATAAATCAATATTGGGACATCTTACACAAATCGACCTAGTCCCACGGTAAGCTCAATTACGGCTTGTAATGTGGGTACCAGGCGACGATATATACAATAAATAGATACTTAAATATATACACAGCCATGACCAAGGAACAAATATTTGCGATAAATAAATAATGCCCTCACCGGGATTCGAACCCGGAACTTCCAGCTTCGTAGGCAGGGTCACTACTAACTAGGCTACGGAGGCTGACAAGGAGGAGGAGGTATGGTCTTTAGGATACTCTTGAAGATGGCTTCAAGTCGATTCACTTGTTTGTTACACTTTAGAGACTAACCCCCTTATTTATAAACGCTTCCTAAACTTATCAAAACCGTAAGTATTGTTTGTCCCTTTCGGTATTATAGACATATTGATAAGACCGAAAGGGACAAACAGTACATCTGCTTGCTAAGTTAGAAGACGTTTATGAGTAAGGGGGAAACATGTAATGTGTACATTATACATAGCAGCTGGTCTGACAGCAAAAATATTATATCACTAAGTATAGGTTTTTTTTTATAAAAAAAGTAAAATGTTAATCTTCCACAGTACAAATATGGCTTTCTCGGGTCTCGGTTACTTTTATTTTATAGCTGCTTGCCTTATGACTACAATTCAGACCTCAGCAAATAAAGGCAATCTTAAATTATTCTTTCAGCGGCAAAATTGAGACAGCAATCATTTTTTATTTGAAACTTTTGACCAGTTTTCTCCTGCCGATGCCGCCCAGAGAATTTCCTAGCAATATTTGAATCAATCGTGTAGTAAATAGAATTTTTTCAAACTTGCTACGGAATGTTGATGTTACTTACTTTAAATTAAACCCGGAAATACTATGTATCCGGTGTCATGTGCTAAGATGATATGTAAAGAGATTTCATGTATTTATTTCACACCTAGGACTGCAAACAGACTGTCTTTTGTTCTGAAACGTCAAATTGTGATACTAGGTTTTGATATTAAGCCACAGAAAAAAAACCTTAGAACTAATGTCTATACCACCAGGTAAAGGAATAGGTCAAGCAGATAAAAAAAAGTTAGGCGCGAATGTTTATTTTAATGTTTTAAGAGTACTGTACTATTGGTATATTTACGAATGAAATAGTATGGTTCGGCGAAATCAGTTCGTTTTATTTCATGGCAAGTTTGAGAAAAGCACTGTACAAATCTCGGCGAGAAACAGGCCCTATCTGGCCTCAGTTCCTTCGGCCAGATATATCTACTTGGCCTGTAACCCTTCGTTTCCCGTCCTCTATAGTAATGTACTAATAATTTATTTTGTTTAAGGACTGAGGAGACTTAGACCTTTTTAAACGGAAAAGTCAACTTTATTCAACGTTTTCCTTACAGATCCTGCTATCCCTCGGCTGGCTGTCCAGCAGCGCCCTCTGGGCTCTAGTCTGGTACGCCGGCTTGGATTCCGGCAGCACCCAGTACCGGTACAACGCTACGTTTGCGGCCAACTACGCTGCTCTTGCTCCTGTGGCCGCCTCTCTGGCTATAGCCTGGGTTATATTCGTCGTGCATAACGGGTGCTGTGGTTAGTTCTTTGAGCCTCTCGACACCGTCCCCAAATGACGGTGCAACGACCGTCCCACACTTGTGGGATGCGACGCGGCCACAGCTGCAGTAGCGGAAACGCGGGAGCACCCACACATACTCCAGGAGGAGTATCGTTTGTATATTCAGTCAGTGTCTCACTACGGATGTTTGAGCATTCCCTTCGGATTTTCACGGTAAAGTCTGAATTGATAATTCTGTTACTATCAGCTTCAGCGCCATGGATGCTGAAGTTGATTGTGAAAGCAATACGAATTTGGACTTTCCGTGAAGCAGATCCTGTTATCCATCGACTAGTTATCAAGCAAGGCCGTTCTTGCCCCTATAGCCTGGGTTATATTCGATCGTAACGGGTGTTGTGGTCAGTCCCTTATAACTTTTAACTACCGAGGTGATTTTGAGTAAAATTAATCGCAACCTTACACCCTGTGCAATCGTACATAAGTCGAGAATAAAAAATACGTCTGTGAGACCCCGCTTCATCAGTTAAAGGTTAAAACTGGGTATTCTGCCTATTCTCCGAAAATTGTATTGTCGAATTTCACTTCACAACCAACTTTTCGCAGAAATGTCATTCGGCTGAATACCATTTGGCAATAAATTATTTTCATATTTTATCGTTGCCATTTTCAGTTTCTGAGATATGCGTCATAGAGAAAATACGTTGTCCTGAGTCACCTAGTTGCAATTTGAATTCTATTATGATTGTGAGACATACGGCGTAAACGATCAAATAATACGATTTTACACCTGAACCGCAAACATATACCTAAGTTATTTGTTTTAAAAATAAGATGAAAATACTATTTTTACTCGTCTACCGCAAAAACTTAGTTGTTTTACATCCGCCTCAAACTTACACCACAAAATAGTCGGAAAAATACTTAATGTGTGAATTTTCTAGAACTCATTTAATTTCCACTAACCACTTTTGACGTCATAATTTGTGAGTTAGTTTAGCCAACTAATTAACTTCTTTTATCGCCCACTAGGATACAGATTATTTAATAATTAGCCTTCCGGTAGTTTAGTTAGAGTTCCTTACATCAAAAGTAAATTAGTTAAGGGAGTTTTTGTGGGTTATCTTATCAGGGAGTTCTGATTTCTTTTTAATAATTAGGATTGTCTTCCAAATGAAACTAAAGTTAAATACCTTAAATACTAAATTTTATTAAGTGTTCAATACTAAATAAAAATTATGTAGAGCATGTAGGTATACCTACGGCCTGATTTTTTTATTCACCGGCCATTAGTAAAATGTCATCATTATGACCTCAGAATTAACCCTCTAAAATTTAGACGATGAATAAAAAATCACCTTGTTTACTTTATATGACCTATAACAGTTCAAGTAATTAGAGAGAGTCTAAGTTAACAAATTTCAGTTTGTTTTATTGTGAACCGGCTCATTTTTTCAAACAAAATAATTCAACATATCCAAACAAAATAATTCAACATGTTATATTGCAGAACTTCGCTTATCCGGACTGTTAAAATCTGTTCGATTCTTCTTCACATAAAATTTATTATTTATTAAATTACATTGCGGCACATTTTTGAAATAGTTACATTATGTAGATATATGGAAAAAAATAATTTCATCGGTTAATTATGTTTGGTTAGGTACACCAAAAGTACTCTGTAAAAGGAAGAAAATTCCTAAATATTAAGCGTAACGGGTTACTCACTCAATTTAAAACGATATTGCTCGACATATTTCCATCCATTTAGAGGATCCTCGTAATTGAGTACCCGCGACTAAAGTCCTAAGTGAGGGCTAGCACTTTGCTAGAACGCGTGGCCCGGTGGGCGTTAGTCATAAAACACACTTCTTTTATTCTTGTCTTAATTAAAAGCATGTTACAGAGTTCCTGTCGAACTTCCTCTGCTGCCGCCCGCTGGTCCTCATCAGCCGGCTCTCCTACGCCCTCTACCTCTGCCAGTTCATCGTGTTCCTCACTGAGGCAGGCACTGTCCGGACTTCCACTGAATTCAGCCTCATGGCTATGGTATGCGGCACTTTCTGTTTCTCTTTTTAGTTTTTTTCACCTTAAACGTGTCTCACGTGTGAGCTTTTTTACTTTGAAGGTCATCCAATTAGCGTGAAATAAAACTTTAATGTCAGTCAGGTCTGTAACGACAATTCAGCACCAAATTTAAATAAAAACTCGGTTTGACCGTTAATTTTTTAAGCTTTGTACTTAGTGGTCGTTACGAACGTGACTGCAATTAAGGTTTCTTTACCTCACTCTAATTGGGTGTCCCACAAAGTGAAAATGCGTGTTTCAGTAACAATTCAACTATTATCCTATAAAGAAACGCCAACAGATAATAATATTAGAACTAAATTACAAATTTTTGAAAAATGTATTTACATATAATGTGAATTCTGCATGTAATATGATTTCTTGTTACAGATCGACTTCCAAGAAATATCCATGATAATACTATTATCGACATTATTAACTTTAACATTTATTATACCAATGCAATCCTTACATAAAATCTTTACATTCTCATCAAGTTCAGAAAAAGAAGAAGACAAAGAGGAATCTGAAGAAAAACCAGAAGAAAACCATGTGGAATCAAATTCTCAGCCAGTAGAGGATCAAGAAGAAATAGACGTACCTCAAATAAAAAGCAGACAGCTCCTTGTCGCTCATAGAGAGGTTTTAGAAGAAATACCAGAAGACGATATCGAATATGAAGTTCAGAGAGAGAAGCTCGAAGGCCTTGAAGAGATTTTAGAGGAGGAAGAAGAGGAAGCGGGCGATGATGAAGTAAGAGAGAATCATCTGGATGAGGATGATTTGGAAGTGATTGAGGAGGAACAAGGAGGTGAAGATGATTTTTGGGGAGGCAGAGACGAGGATTATGTCCCAAGGAGAGCACCCATACAAGATGAGGAGGAAGATATTGACGAGTGGGAGTGGACCGCGAATGGCAATCGAAATGGAGCTCAACACTACCGATACAATAGATAATGTTAATTTATGATGTTAAAATAAATTTCCCGTTTTCATTGCGTTTTGTTTTTTTTTGGACTGCTGTCCGAAATTCGTTAAAATCTTTTACCATGTGAACTAAAAGCTTACTTAGAACTTTACAAATAGTTTTTGAAAAATGATTTAAAAGCAAACAAACATTTTTGAAGTCACTGGCCAGGTATGAGTCTTGTGCTAGTATACTTAAGTGCCTTTAAAAGTTTTTAACCGACTTAAAAAAAAAAAGAAGGGGTTCTCAACCGATTTTTTTTGTTGTATGTATGTTAGCCAATATCTCCGAGAATCGAGAACCGATTTTTTTTTGTGATGGAACGCGTATAACCCCGAGATCGTCCCTTTGGCACCAAGTTGGAGTCTGATGTTTGATCTTGGAGAAATCGAGGGATCTCTTCAAATGTTATAGGTACCTACAGGTATGGCGCTTTCGGTAATTTTCATTCATTTACAAGAATTTGCATTCAGAAAGTAGGATTTGAGGAAACTAATAATGGAAACAAATCGGGGATCTTGGAGAACTAGCTTAAAGACGGTTTTTTTTTTTTTAATTTGGTGATTATATTTGGATGTCATACTAAGAGATTTTCATAAAAAAGTCACTCATTCACATGATATTTTCACGTAAGAAAAACAGAAAAATATACGAACATGCGGAGCTAGACATTTTTTTGGAATTCTCATAAAACGTTGTCTCGTCAATCAGGCTTATCAGTTCTTCCAAAACTACTTAATTATACAAATAATATGTTTACACAAAAACGTATACTAAATCGTGACCAGAGTAGTTGCTAGTAGAAACATACGTACAGTCAAGGGCATTAATATATATACACTTCTTCATACTGATCCCTTACAAATGTGTCTATATATTAATGCACTCGACTGTACCTAATCAGTACGTACCTAATGTATATGTCACCGTCATATTATAAATTCCGTTAGATTATAATTTACCTAGCGAAATTGTAAACTATCGAAAGATTGTCAACTGCGTCATGCTGTTTACAATTTAACGCATTATTTTTCGTTAGATTATAATCTGTCGAGTAGAAACCGTCACATTGTCAAATAGCTATCTGATTGGTCGGTGTAATGGCCTCTCTGTTTACTTGCCATAGAGTTAGAAATCAAACACAAGTGGCAGTCAAATAAAAGACACGCTTTTCTAATGTTTTGAGATCAAATAAGTGTGTGTGTCGCCATTATATTATGAAAGCCGATAAATTACAATCTCACTCGCGAGATTATAAACTATCGAAAGATTGTGATCCGTAACATAGATATTTGCAATTTAACGGATTGATTTCCGATAAATTATAATCAGTCGACGCGAAACCGTCAAATCGTGATTTATACTTATAACATGCATTAAAACGCAGCTTTATAATAATAATAATAATTGTGGCGAGCAGGGCAGCTTGTGGCGAGCTGTTGGGGAGTAACGACCCCACGGACCCGAGTGCTCCCGAGAGTCGGTCAGGGTCCCCGCCTCCGGCGTGTCTTCGTCGGTCGGAGTGGAACCCCAAGGGGACCCGTAGGACTCTCAGCTCTGGCTTGCCTTAACTGGCCGTCCAGAGAAGAGTCGTCAGAACTATATGCTCCAGGGGTGGAAGTGTAAATTTGCGTAAGTCGCGAGTTGGTGCAGGGGCTGTCAAGCCACTGCGCAGAAAGCGGTGTACACCTCTCTACACTCCTGAGCCGCCTACATCGGTGTTGCCCCTGGCTGTCTCTTGTGACGGCATTTACGGGGGCCCATCTAGTCGGCGGCGAGTCACCGCCTGCCTCGATAGCAAAGAGAAATCGTTGTTATGGCAGGCGTCCGGACCTTTTTCTATAGTTCAATTTCTGATCCATCCATCCTCCATCACCATAGCCCATTAGTCTTTTCCATTACTTCTCAATAGTCTCTATACGCCTGTTGGGACCGGTTTACGGATATCTATTGATGTGCCCGTGAATGGGTTGCAGCAGGTGTACAACACAGCAAATTTCTCCAAAGGGTCTCTACGTGTTGGATCTGTATCCCCGCGCAAGCCTATCAAAAAACCGGGATTTGTAAGCCCGTGATTCCCAAGGAGATACAAATAATAATAATAACATTTATTTCGAGTAGCACGAGAGTCATACATGATATGGTTAGTTGAATTAGGTACTTAATACTAATGTTAAAATTGAATACAATAATAATAATACAATAACTACATATTAATCTGACAGTGCGATATATGCAAGTCGCAACAATGCCTCATAAACGGACAGTCAATCCTGTCCCCTATGGAACGGAGGATGGGGTTGGGGCTGGCGTGCACCCGGCGCACCAGGGATGTACATCGCTTGCGCATGCTCGTGTAGAAGCAGTCCACTCGCGCTTCCGCGAACATCCCTGATGCGCTACAGAAGCGCGGCAGCCCCACCAGCACCCGGAACGCGTTATTGAATTGTACACGGAGGGCCCCGTAAGCTCGTTGCGTATAGCTCCGCCACAAGCTGCACGTGTACAGAGAGGTACAATACGTTTTAAATAATGTTATTTTAACCTCCCTTGTGCACCGCGCGAACTTACGGGAGATCATATTGGCCCTAACTGACAGAGCCCTCCGTTCACGTTCCATGTCCATATTATCCTTAAGATCGTGCGTTACAATATGTCCTAGGTATTTAAAATTCCACACCCTTTGCAATGGAGTGCCGTCTAACCTTATGGGGGGTACTGTACCTATTTTGTAGTTTTTAGGTTCAAATACCATCAAGTGGCTTTTAACTACATTATTATTACTATTACATTATTATTAAACGACTTAACCGCCGTATGTCCGACGTCGCCAATCAAACATAGATGTCAGTCAAATAAAATTGTGCATTTCTAATGTCGTGAGATTAATTTTAAATATTGACGAACCGGGTTACTCACGTATTTAAGTCGATGATTGCTCGACATGTTTCCACCCATTAAGAGAGTTCTCGTCCGGAACACCCTCGGCCAAAACCCGACGCGTACTGCGGGCCTGCGCCCTACTAGAACGGGTACTGGCCGCGGGCGGTTGCGGCGGGAGCGATGCAAGGAAAGATCTACCCTCAGTGTTACTTTAGTCATAAAGGAGGTTGCACATAACACTCATTACATCACTAAGTGATGCCACTTATTAGCAAGTCTTGCTAATAAGGGGGCGACTAGGTATATGTGTGTGTCTGTGTGTGTGCGTAGCTGGGCTAGCAATAGGCATAGGAACGCCTATGTGATTTTTTTCTTTGCATTTATTCACAATTAAATAAAAACCGGCCAAAAGAGTGTCGGGCCATGCTCAGTGTAGGGTTCCTTAGTTATTAAAAACGGTTGGACCGATTACTTTATAAATAGTTTTATTTTAAAGTATTCTATAATTTTCTTATTTTTTGGACCAACGGATAAAAATTTTTTTTCAATTAGATTTACTATTAGTCAAAAAATAGTCAAAAAAACACAACAATACCACACAATAGGTACACAATAACATTATGAAATTTAAAGCTCACCGTAATTTATCTATAGAAATGACAAAACTGGGCACATGGGCTTTCAGTCGCTTAACCAATGAGATACTGCAAACATGCATCGGGCATGTTATAATACAACATTGGAAGGTTTCGCGTTGACAGATTATAATTGACCAAAACTCAATCCGTTAAATTGTAAATACGTTACAGATCACAATCTTTCGATAATTTATTATGTCGATGACCAAATCACTGTTTGTTTACAACCTAATAAACTAACTATTACAAATGGCGACGCCGTGCACACGGCGTTTTAAGTTGTTCAAACAATGAGAACGTAAGCTGCGTTTCGATACATGTCACTTACAATTTGACGGTTTTGCGTCGACAGATTATAATTTATCGAAAATGAATCCAAAAATTGTAATTGTAATTAAATTTTATTATAATTTATCCCAAAACAGTTCATTAAAATGTAATTGTAATTATACGTATTGTAATCCATTCAATTGTACCAACGTTACGGATCACAATATTATTATTTCAATAGCTTACAATGTCGCGAGTGAGATTGTAATCTAATGGCATTTCTAAATTATGGTGACACAGGTAAGTACATAATTAATCTCACAACGCTAGAAAAGCGTGTATTTTATTTCACTGACACCTGTGTTTAATTTCTAACTCTATGGCAAGATTGGCAAGTACACAGAGCGGCCATATTTAAGACCGACCAAGGAGATAGCTGTTTGACAATGTGACGGTTTCTACTCGACAGATTATAATCTAACGAAAAATAAAGCGTTTAATTGTAAACAGCATGACATAGTTGACAATCTTTCGTTATTTTACAATTTCGCTAGGTAAATTATAATCTAACAGTATTTACAATATTACGGTGACATATATATTATGTAGTTTTATGAGTATACAGGGCGTCCCAAAAATATGGGACATGAAGGGAAAGTACCTTAAATATCGTAGATAGTGTATTTTGCTGAAAGAAGACTTTATGTTATTTTTAAAATTCAAAAAATTACTTGCTTCACCCGGAAATCGAACCAACTACAATTTTTTCCCAAGTTTGAACCAAACTTTTTTGGTTATTCTTTTAGTTTAGATACTATGTTTCTTAAGGAAAATTGTTATTTTTTATCCATTCTTTCGAATGACAGAATAAAATTAAGAAAATTTTTTGTTTTGTTTTAAAGTAGGTTCGATGCCTAGAAAAGGCAATTTTTTTTGGATTTTTTTAATGCAGTATTATTTAATTTTCAAAATAAAATAAAGTCTTCTTTCAGCAAAATATGCTATCTACTATTTAAGGTACTTCCCCTTCATGTCCCATAACTTTGGGACGCCCTGTATATTTTGATATTTTATTATATGTGTATGTGTATATCTTGTTTAGATTACATTTTTTATTACTTTTTTTTTGTTCCTGATCGCTTTGTACAGTTTGTTTGCCTTCTGTGTCTAGTTCTTCTCAACGGCTCAAAGGTTAACTGGAAGAGATCCCTTAATGGGATAAGTTCGCCTTTGTACTTATTCTAAAAGTGATTATTTATCATGTTATGTTTTTTTCTGTACAATGAAGTGTTTTACTACTACTACTACTAATCAGTTAATTAATTAATGAAATATTTGGGTTCAACTTACACCTAGCAACCTCGTCCCACGCTAAATCAACTAATACACGCTAAATAAGTTTATGCTAAGAATCTACGCGACTAAATTATCATGAGTACTTATACAGATAAATAGTACCTACAAGTTGTAAGTTGTAGAGTTAAAAGGTCACCCTGTATACATTATGTACAAAAAAGATGCGTGGAAACATCCTCAATAACTCAGTAATTATCTGTGCTTATCTAGCTGGTCAATCTTGTAGAATGGTCAGTGACACTTCAATCCCTTAGTCGACTCTTACCAGGGATCGGAAACCGTTATTATTTTCAAACCGTTACCATACGTCAACCCCAAACCATAATCATAAAGTTTTTGTTCTCATTAACCGATACTTCTTAATGTTCTTTGACGGAACGCTTAATGGCCGATTCTGTTCTCAACGAACGGAATAATAACGGTTTTCCTAATTCTGTTGTAAGAGATGAACTGTCATGTCATGTTCTTCTTATAAAGTTTCCGTTACGGTTAATGTTCTTTCAAACGTTTTTGGCCGCGAACGCTACGTTTAGTGTTCTTGGGAACGGAATAATAGTGGTTTTCCTGTCAAAATTGATTTGAACAAATAGACAATCACATGTGGTGCCTATTCTCCGATTAATCGAGATTGAATGTCGTATGGTTTGTATAAGGAAAACGTATTGAAATGACGTTTCGTGTCGTTTACTATTTTAATATTTATGGATACTGGAATAGAGACCCACTAGAAATTTAAAATCTGTTCCAAATTTAAACGCATAACCGAACGTAGTTAAGGAAAAAGGACGCAATACACTACAATTTGCCAATTTGTTTTAAATCCTATGTCAAAAGGAAAAGCCATCAATTTGAGTGACAAAGTGGCACCTTTTCGTTCACCTTTTCACCGCCACGTCAAAAAATAAAAGCGAGCAACACACGCCAAGCAACAAATTGCATTGTAAACAACTAACTCAACAAAGTAAGTATCAGCTTCGTAGTGTTAAACGAACATATATTTTATCAGTTATATCAATTCATTGGCGGCGAAAAAATGTCCTTACCTACTGTTATCAGGAGGTAATGTTATGATTACAGTCACGTTAATTCCTATAGCAAGGCTAGCATATCTTGTGTTTAACATCAACTTGCCGCCACACTTCTCTTTTTAATCTATACAATTGAAAAAAGACGCGTAGCTGCGAGTTGCTTGTTAATTCAGAGTTTGCAATCTGTCACCAACCTCTTTTGAGAAACTGAACTTGCTTTTCAAAAGAGGTCGATAGATCTGAGTCCGTAGCTATGTTAGCTAACGTGCCAATTAGTGATTTTATTCTCTTTGGTGCCAATCGCTACGCTACGCTGAGCAGGTAGTGTATCGTAGTTTTCTCTCTGTCACTCTTTCTTATTGGTGTGACGAAGACAGTTGAGTTTCGTTCGCGACTGAATATTAGCGATTGGAATATTGGCTACACAACCTGTTCATATAATCATTTCATCGCCAACACCGTTAACTAATGTGTCTTGATGTTTTATGAATAAGGCAATTGGACTGGATGCGTGTAAGAGTTACGAATAAATGCAAAGTCATTTGCAGACACCAATAAACTAACATGTTTTACCACAAAAATCAACTATATTTCAAATAGCTGACTGGTGAGTCGTGAGACTGGCGACTTGCTTCAACCTTTTCAACGCCACGTAAAACTATAAAAGCTAAATTTGAACTTTACGCACGTGCATAGTTACATATTATTTTGTGGATGGTGACTTACAAATAGTCTTTGGCGTTGAAACTCTCTTGTTAATCAGTACCTACCAATATATCAGTCATTGTCCAATCTAATTGAAACCTTGTGGACGGCGATAACGGTTATGTTGGTAACACTGTTTCAACGCCAAAGACCGATATACAAGTCACAGATCAATAGAGACCTAGTCGCACTTGCTTATAGTTTTTGACAAATTCCTTTGTGACACTTTGGTGGCGTGGATGGAGTGACAGCTGCTGTTTTTGCCGTGGCATTGAAAAGGTTAGTGTTATGATGAGGTAAAAATTGTATTGACAGGTATCGTCATGGTTCGTCTCAGTAAACTTAGCACAGGATCAGTGCGACAATATGTCGCCGCGAGATAGATTATCCATCTCCCTTTTATTCATATTGTTGGTAAAAGATAGAAAATCTATACATGTAGCGATAACATACTGGCATAGCAATCATGTGCTAAGCGTACAGTATAGTTCGAGAAATATAAATTGAACGTTTATTTTTACTATAATGTAGGTAGAAAGTTACCAATTTATATTTCACGAACTGTACTCTCAGTCGTCGTATGTCAAGTTCTTAAATTGATGCCGTTCTGATTGTGTCACTAATTTTTTATAGTTAGCATATAGTATAGCAAGATAGTAGTTAGAGCAACACACCCAAAGAAGATGTTGACGAAGGCTTAACCCCTCGTATGCGGCCTGTCAAGTTAGGTTACTGAAAAAGTGACCTTGACACTTAAAACAATAAATTGAAATTCCCACGCACGGATCCGTGCCTAAGCATACGAGGGGTTAAATGAGCAATATGAAATAGACAATACAACAAATTACCAAAGTTGATATAGTTGACCCCAGTTAAAATGATATAATATATATCTATACATATATATATATATATATATATATGATATCTGAGAGAAAGCGTTATTCTTCGAATAAAAGTTTGGTGAAACGCAGCCTTAGTTTTATTTTCAGTGACGTCTCAATTGTTTTTTCTTAAAATCTTGAATTGGTCCCGATCTGTCTTTGTCACCCATTCTTGATTCGTCATTTTAACTGGGGTCAACTATATCAACTTTGGTAATTTGTTGTATTGTCTATTTCATATTGCTCATTTAACCCCTCGTATGCTTAGGCACGGATCCGTGCGTGGGAATTTCAATTTATTGTTTTAAGTGTCAAGGTCACTTTTTCAGTCACCTAACTTGACAGGCCGCATACGAGGGGTTAAGCCTTCGTCAACATCTTCTTTGGGTGTGTTGCTCTAACTACTATCTTGCTATACTATATGCTAACTATAAAAAATTAGTGACACAATCAGAACGGCATCAATTTAAGAACTTGACATACGACGACTGAGAGTACAGTTCGTATATATATATATATATATATATATATATATATATATATATATATATATATATATATACATATATATATATATATATATATATGTAGTGCTAAAGTCCTATGGAGATTTGACATGACTATTCGAAAATAAGCGTTATATTTCGAATCAAAGTTTGGTCAAATCGACTAAGTGAAACACGTACACGGTCCAGAATCGAAATCTTTGATAGGTTGGCGTGTGTACCTACTAAAACTAAAAAAGGAAAAAGACTATATATATTCATATTTATTTATTCGTGGTTAGCTTGGTCTTCCACATTCCAGCGTTTCACTGCTGCCGCTGGAGTCAGCATATGAGTATATGACCGCAGCTGATCTGATGATAACGAGTACTTTTGCGCACTGAGGTTGCAACGCAACAAATACTCATCACTGCTATCTCAAAGGGAAAAGGATTCTTGCTATATCAAAGGGTTCCAGGATGGCTGGCACATACGCGGGTTAGGTCCTCTGGCATGGCATCTTCCACTTTCTTCTATGCTGGTATACCAAGGCATCCATTCAGGTGTCTTCATATCAAAGGGTCCATGGTATCTAAGGCTGTGGAACACGGCACCTCATTAGTTTGATTTGAGCGATTAAAAAAAATTACATTCTTATGGCGGCCTAACTATTTTTAGTATAAAATAGATTATGTGAGAAGCAACACCAAGTATGACTTTTGCGTCTATCTTCATCTAGTTGTTTGCTAGAGCTTCTTGAGTGAGGTTGGTTATTTGGCGGGCAAAATCTTGGCAAAATATAGACATAAATTTTTCAAAACAGGGTGGTATTAAATGAAAAAAAAACCCATGACCTGTAATAAAATGACAACAGTAGATTACATTGATAGTAGTTTTATTGGAAAAAGCTAATCAGAAAATAAGTTATGGCTTTGGGCAATTTTATCCAGTACTTTAGCAAACGGACATTGAAAACATTGCCCATCATGAAAAATAGCCTACAGTTGTCACTTTCAAGTTTTACCACTTTATGAAAATAGCGGAGGGTAATGTTTTTTTTCAGTAAATTACGTTTTTATAACTCCGTTATTTTATTTTACGTGTACAAAATGTTCGGAACCAATAACTTTAGGTACTCTCAATTGTCAGTTTCGTTGTCTGCTGCTTCGTTAGTGGGCTGATATTTATATCAATATAATATTATCTTGATTCCCATTCAAAAAACGGTTTTATTATTATTGCATTAAAACAAATAATACATTTTGGACTGTTTTACTTCACTAGTATATTAATACTTTGAACAAAAGTTAAACGTCTTTAGTTAAGATATCTACTTAAAAGTGACAACCCTAGCATTTGCGAATTGCGTTAGTGGACCTTGTATGAAAAAGAGCGAAAACGGGTAGGTAACATTGCCCAACCAATTTACTCAAAATTGTTTATACTTATCCCTGAGTTATAAACATGAAATGGTAGAATTGCCCAAAAACCTTCTGTGATCGTAGTATTATTGTCATACGAGCTATTTTTAAGCACTAAATTGAGGTGGGCAATGTTGGTCAAGAACGAGATTACTTTGCTCGCCTTCTATAGGTGCATTCAGACCAAAAGAACATTCGCTATTCTAACCTCCCACTCTACGAAATTCCATCGTTACACAAAACGTGATTGGTAGATTTCGTAGAGCGGGGGATAGAACAGCGAATGCTCTTTTGGTTTGCACGCACCTTAACACGATGAACGCCACGCCAAAAATGTAGTCTTTCCATTGGAGCCACAGGGGTCACCGGTGAGCCTAACCATGTTGAACCATTGGGGCCACGGGAGTCACCGGTGAGCCCTCGCGAGCCTTCATTTCAAACCTGTTTTACAGGCCACCGTTCACTTATTCCACCCGAAAACGTATGCAGGGTGAGCCGTGTGGCCCTAGAGAAGATACAAATTGCCTTGGTTCTTTTGTACTGTAAAGGACTTATGATTTTTTCGTCATTTTGTGAACTTAGTTAAGGTTGGCTTACTCGTCATAGGTAAAATATAGTTGAAGACTTGCAAATAAAGATTTTAAATATTGAGTTAGGTAAAAAAATAAAGTAAATTAGTTTTTAATGTTTATAATCAAGGATCGGACAAACGCCCGTCATTTAAAAAAAATAACGCTGTTCCGTACAGTAGAGACTTCCTTATCTTATGATTCTTATGAAGTTAACATTTTATAAGATATTTTTTTAATAACACTATAAGTCTATCACAAAGTGTCTATTTAGGAGATCCCGTGTCCTTACTTGTACGTACTCTGATTGTGAATTTGTGAGAAATAAGAGTAAGAATTTTTGATATTGAATTTTGATCTATTGCGTGTATACTTATCTTCTTCGATTACCGCGATAGTTATTCATTAAATAAAACGATTTAAACGAATTATATCGCGTTGATTCTAACGTTGTAGCGACGTTTCGAACAATCATAGTGCTGTTGTTGTATTCTGCCCATTTTTTCCGCAACTCGACATCAAACGTGCCTATTTGGCGTGGTCCCAACGCTGGCCTAGTACTTGTTGGGGACTTCACATACACCCTTGAATTTCTTCGCAGGTGCAAGCAGATTTCCTCACAATGTTTTCAACAACAAACAGTTTTTGTACAAGTATCTAAGAAAGAGTTGGGAGCTCCTAAATAGATAATTTGAGTTAGTGTTATTAAAAAAATATCTTAAATTCCTAAAATTTGTTAACATCATAAGATAAAGAAGTCTCTACCATACGGAACAGGGTTATGTTTTCAAAATGACGGGCGTTTGTCCGATCCTTGTTTATAATTATTTTTTATTTACCTAATTTTAAGCATATAATACAACTTTTAGTTAAGTTTAAAAATAGGTAACGTCGTCGACTTACTCGCTATCAAGATGACACTAAAGTTTAGAAAAGCTTGTATTCTTGAGCTTTTCATAAAACAATTTATCACAATTGGCATAGTAAACTTAAAGGTACCTATTCATTATAATTATAATTCTTATCAAAAGTAACAAAAGTACAAAATCATAATTAGTGAGTTCTGTCATGGTTTTGCTCCGGAATTGTTTAGAAGGAAGCTACTTTTTATATCGAGGGGGGGGCATTATTTCCAGATCGACGGAGTTGCTATGGGTAGCCCTGTGGCACTGGTTTTAGTAAATATCTAGATGGAGCATTTTGAGGCCAGCATAGATCTGCAACCATGGGCAGTGAAATTATGGAAGCGGTATGTCGATGATGTCTTCTGCGTTATGAGAGGTGGCAAGCATGAAGTTGAGCAATTACTCTAGTATCTCAATTCCATTCATACTAAAGTCAAATTCACATATGAATTGGAATCGGAGCATAGTTTGCCTTTTCTGGACGTGAAGGTGATAGGTCGAGTAGATGGTTCTTTGGCGCACACTGTTTATAAGTAGGAAGCCCACACACACAGACAGGTATTTGAACGCTCTGTCTCACCACCACCCCGGCAGCTTCAGTCTGTGGTTAATTCTCTAAAGAACAGAGCACATGACCTTTGTGACCCTGAATTTCTGGAAATTGAGTTATCGCACGTTCAGGAGGTTCTGAAGAGGAATGGCTACATAATGAACAGACGGCAACCCAGACAAATACCGAGGAAGAAACATTCAGATGTTGCGAGGCGACCAGCATTTTTGCCTTATGTCAGGGCTGTAACGGACAAAGTAGATACGCTTTTGAATAAGTATTCCATACCAACCGTTTATATGCCGTTATCAAAGGTGGCATCTAAGGTATCTAAGGTCGCCTAAGGATGTTTTACCTTATCACACACCGGGCGTTTATATAAGATCGATTGTAGCTGTGGTAGTTCCTATATTGGGGAAACGAAATGTAAGTAATAACCTCAATGTAGTTCATATTAACGCACAGAGTATCCCAGCACATTACACTGACCTCATAGCTACTTTCGATTTACATAATGTTCATGCGGTCCTTGTGTCGGAGTCGTGGCTTAAACCTTGCCTATTTACATAATGTTCATGCGGTCCTTGTGTCGGAGTCGTGGCTTAAACCTTGCCTCCCCTCCACGTCCTTGTCTTTGCCTGGTTTCCATTTAATTCGTAATGATCGTGTCGGAAGAGGTGGCGGTGGAGTTGCGGTTTACCTTCGTTCCCATATACCCTATTCTGTTGTATGTATGTCTGGTCAATCGCCTACTTCTGATAGTGCGGAATATCTTTTCCTTGAGATAACTCTCTCTTTCACTAAAGTTCTTCTTGGTGTTTTCTATTCCCCTTCCCTTCATGTAAATTTTTTTCCTACCCTAGAGAAGCTCCTAGAGGATTTTGTACCCACCTTTGATCATCATATAATTATGGGCGATTTTAATACGTGCCTCCTAAAAGATGATCATCGTGCTCGGAATTTAAAATCGCTGGTTCACGCATGTCAGATGAGCATTCTCCCTTCCCATGCAACGCATCACTTTCCAAACTGCACTCCTTCACTCCTGGATCTTACTCTTACCTCTTCTACCTCGTTTGTCGCTAAGCACGGCCAACTCCCTGCGGATGCTTTCTCGTACCATGACTTGCTTTTTGTGTCATATAAAGTGAAACCTCCTAAGCCGAAGGCTAAAGTCCTTTTACAGCGCAGTTTTGGTCGTATGAATGTGGAAAAACTCCGTAGTGACGCGGCTGAAATTGACTGGGGTGTAATTTCCTTAGCTGCCACAGTTGATGAGCAGGTTTCAATTTTTAACTCCCTTCTAATCCAACTATATGATGTACATGCCCCAGTCCGCTCCGTTAAAATTAAACATCTTCCTGCTCCTTGGCTCACTGAGGATATTAAGGACTTACTTAATAAGAAAAATCAAGCTAGGGCTAGGTATAAGCGTAACCCGTCTGACATTAACAAGGCTCGATATATCACTCTACGTAATCGGTGCAGCACCATTTGTCGTGATGCTCAGAGGCGACATATTCATAAGTCAGTAGAGAATGGAGACCCTGCGAAAGTATGGAAGTTTCTCAAGTCGCTTGGAGTCGGTAAGAATCAATTTAATTCCTGCCCTAAAGATGTAAATTTCGATCAGCTTAATCAGCACTTCGCCACTTCTGCCACATTTGGTGGCCCTGCTAAGGTTAAAACCCTTCAGAATCTCTCCTCACTTACCACTCCAGACTTTTTACCATTTTCTTTTACTTCATTTACTGATAGTGATGTTAGAAGGAGTATACTGTCCATAACGTCGAATGCCGTTGGTGTTGATTGCGTTAGCCGTAACATGATTCTCCCTCTCCTCGACCTGCTTGTTCCCATAATTTCCTCTATCCTCAATAAATCAATTTATTCGAATTCTTTCCCTTCCCTTTGGAAGGATGCCCATATAGTTCCGATTCCCAAAAAATCAAATCCTTCCTCTCTCTCTGAGTATCGTCCTATCTCCATCCTTCCTTTTCTTTCTAAAGTCCTCGAGCGGCTTGTTCACCAACAGTTGACATCATTCTTAAATAAAAACGATCTCCTTAACCCGTTCCAATCTGGCTTCCGTTCCGGTCATAGTACGGCTACCGCTCTCATAAGGATTACTGACGACATCCGGGCTGGGATGAATAATCGGAAGTTAACGGTGTTGACATTGTTAGATTTTAGCAATGCTTTCAACACTGTTGATTTTGATATTCTTCTCGGGGTATTACGTCCTCTCAACATATCTCCTGCTGTAATTGAATGGTTTCGTAGCTATCTCAATGGCCGTCGGCAGCGTATAAAGGTGGATGATTCTTGTTCTTCCTGGTGTGGCACGCTAGCCGGTGTTCCACAGGGCGGTGTGTTATCTCCTTTACTATTCTCTATATTTATTAATTCTATTACTCATAATCTCTCTTCTCACTATCACCTTTATGCCGACGACCTTCAGGTTTATGCGCAGGGTGATGTCACTAGCCTCCCGTCTGTAATCAGGATGCTGAATGATGATTTGGAGGTCATTCTCAACTGGAGTCGTAGTTTTGGACTTGTTGTCAATCCAACTAAAACTCAAGCTATCATAATAGGCAGTTCTACGATGATCTCCAGAATTGACTTCAATAATTTAGATCCTATCTGTTTCAATGGTGTCCTTATTCCTTATTCGCATCAGGTAAAGAATCTGGGGATTATTATTGATAGAACTTTATCTTGGGTACCTCAAGTGAGCGAAGTTAGTAGGAAGATGTTTGTTACTGTTAGTTCCTTAAGGAGACTTCGTAATTTTCTTCCTATTCCGACCAAAATTGCGCTTTGTCAGACACTTTTGCACCCTATTTTGGACTACGCTGATGTTTCCTACCTAGACCTGACAGAAGACCTGCTTAATAAACTTGAGCGTATTCAAAATTTGTGTATAAGATTCATATTTGGGTTACGCAAGTATGATCACGTTTCCGATTTTCGCGCTCAGCTCAAGTGGCTTCCTATTCGTCTCCGCCGTAACTCTCATGTTCTATCTCTTTTATACAATATTTTATTTCACCCTGCTACTCCCCGTTACCTCAAAGACTGTTTTAGTTATTTGAGATCAGCCAGAGCTTCCCAAAATTACCTTCTTAATGTCCCTTCTTCTTCGTCTAAATTTTATAACAATTCCTTCACCTTTCGGGCTATTCGACTCTGGAATTCTTTACCCGTTGATATTAGGCGAGCTCAATCTCTTGCTATATTCAAAGCGCACCTTAAGAACCACTTTTTGAGTATACCATGACTGTCTATCGTATAATAACTTGTTTTATTTTTCCGTGGCTAACATTTTCATTGCTTCTATTTGAGTGTATTTGTACTGTATTATGTATGTATGTAAATGTATATTTATGTTTATTTTATTAACTTATGTATGTAAGTTTAGTAGTATACTTTAATTATTTTGTTTCGTTACTTGTCTTTTGTTTTAGCACCACCGACAATGTTTAAACTGTTTTTATTCCGCTACCTTAAGGTTGTCTGGAAGAGATCGCTTTTTAGCGATAAGACCGCCCATTGTAATACCTGTACTTGTAACACTGTATATCTGTTATTCTACTGTTTTTATGGTGTGCAACAAAGAGTATTGTATTGTATTGTATTGTAATCGCACCATAGCGGAAAGGGTCAAGGAACATATCACGGCTGTTAAAAAGCTTCAAACGAATAGGTCTGCTGTGGCCGAGCATTTGTTGGAGTCTGGATAAAAAAATCTTTACTTTTTTATAAAATACTTTTTAAATACTAAGTTTTAAAACTTCGCGATCATTTAGCTCGTAGTTGGCAAACAAGTACGTAAATTCAAGTGTTATTAAAAGGACTACTTCAGTTGGCAAAAAAATACACGTGATATTGGCTAGGGGGGGGGGGGGGGTCCTGAAAATATCACCAATTATCACCATGGGGGCTGGGGGGGTTTAAAACATACCAAAATCGTATGACGTGATTAATGGACAAGCCCTACCTAATATGTATACCTACAACTAATTGCAAATGGTTACTGATGTAAGCAATGGGCGGACAGACAGACGGACTACCGCACGAAACGATAGATGAAGAGTGATAGAGCGCTGACACACTCTAGCACCATGCTTAGAGGAGTATGCTGACGGATAGACAGACGGACTAACAGACAGACAGACGGACAGACGGACATGGCGAAACTATAAGGGTTTTTTATTTTTTTATTTGAACTACGCCCGATCATAACAATTTTTTTTTAACGAAAAAAGTGTTAACGCTTTCACAGCCAGTAACAAAAAAGCTCGTTTAAATTTAATTCTAAAATGTTATTAACAGAGTTCTTAATCACAATTGCGGAAATAACGCATAATTTATTTTTATTTTTTGTTACTGGACATTGTTTTTTTTTTGTGTTTGTTAAGAATTATTTCTATTTCTAGACGGATCCAAGAATAGATGGATGGAAAGAAGGACTAACCAACAGATAGATAGACAGTCAGACGGACGGACGAACAGACAGACAGACTGACATGACGAAATTGTAAGGGTTCCTAATTTACTACGGAACCATAAAAAGCAATTGCAGCCAGAATAATTGAAAAGGCAACCATTTTAAATAATATCCGGTCGAAATATGTTTCTTTGCAGAAATAAACGAGCAGGCAGACGGACGCACAGACAGACAGACCGACAGACAAACAGACAGACAACGGATGGACAGAACGGAAAGATCGACAGATGAACAGACAGACAGACATACAGACAGACAGACGGACATGGCGAAAATGTAAGGGTACCTAATTTACTACAGAACCCTAAAAATATCTTACAGCCAGAATAATTGAAAAGGCAACCATTTCAAGTAATAACCGGTCGATATATGTTTCTTTGCGGAAACAAGCGGACGGACAGACGGACGTACATATAGTCAGTCCGTTCAGATAGACAGACACACAGACAGAGAGACAAACAGACAGACAGAAAGATCGGCAGATGAACAGACACGACAGACGGACAGACCGCCAGACAGATAGACATACAAACAGACAGACAGACAGACATACAGACAGACAGACAGACAGAGGGATGGATGCAAAATGCAAGGGTTCCTAATTTACTACAGAATCCTAAAAAGTACTTACACCCAGAATAATTGAGAAAGCAATAATTTGGAGGAAACAAACGGACGGACAGACAGACATACAGACAGACAGACAAACAGACTGACAGACAGACAAACATACAGACAGACAGGTGGATGCACATGGCGAATCTGTGACGGTTTCTAATTTACTACAGAACCCTAAGAAATACACCCAGAATAATTGTAAAAGCAATAATTTCGAATACTATCTGGTCGAAACACGTTTCTTTGCGGAAACAAATGACCGTATAGACGGACGGACAAACAATCAGACAGACAGAGAAACAAACAGACATACAGACAGACGGATGGACAGATAAACAGAAAATATACTTTCATTCGCCAAAGAAATGTTCGTTTAAATTTGAACTTTACTACGATGTTAATAGAGTTCAAGATCACAACTGCGGAAGTAACGAGCTAAGCCGAGTTTAGACCTGGGTCGCGTTTTATAAAGTTTCATTTTACAATTTCGCTGTTTGCCTCTCTAACGCACGCACATAATATATTGGCTAAAAAGAGAGACAAACGGCAAATTGTAAATTGTAACTTTATAAAACGCGACCCTGCAAGTTTTGAAAAAAAGAGTTGTAGATATTTGCCACTAATTCCTACCAATATTTGCCGTGTGGTGATGGCAGTAAGAATATATTTTGTCACCACCCCAACTCCTCCTGTGGGTGTCGTAAGAGTCGACTAAGGGATTGAAGTGTCACTGACTATTATTTGATAAAAGATTGATGATGGGCAGCAGAGTCATCATAGTGGACATACTACTGCGATCGCCAATCCGCTTGCCCAGCGTGGCGATTATGGGTATTTGCCTCCTAATGCGCCTATACACATAGTAAATAGGAGAGGCCTACGTCCAGCAGTGGACTATCATAGGCTGATGATGATGATGATTTGCGTCTAAAAACTTGCGGCAATAACTTGCAAGTGTAAACTCAGCTTTGTGTCTTTTCAAAAGGGCTTATTTCTACTCTGGCAATAAGGATTTTTTTTTTCTATATTTCCATAAGAGAAATTATCTCTATTGACAAAGTGGAAATAAGCCCTTTTGAGAAGACATTCCACAGTTACGATATAATGAATTCATAACAAAACAACATACGTAATTGTGGGACAAAGTCATTTTGCGTCCGGCGGAATGTAGCCAGCAACGCCAACGCCATATTGCTAGTTGTGCTAAGCTCACCTGACGCCAATAGAACGCGACTCCAAGCATCGGGGTTCCATTAAGGGAAATAATAGGAACTGCAACTGTCTTCTTGAGCAATTCACGTATCGTACCTATCACTATGTTGACTATTCAGACGAGTGGTATGCACCCATAACTGCGTAGGTATTAGGAGTATGAATGCAATAAGTGCAGGTTATAGTAAGTATATATATTTATTTACCAAGGAGCCGAGCCGATATTACAAGACAGGTGCCGGTAGTAGATCAACATCGGGCGTCTTACTCCTCCGTCTTACCTCCTTCTCATTAAACTCTAAAATTAACATAGAAAGAAATATCTACTAATCAGAAAGTTCACAAACTTACCATTATAAACATAATTATTTATGTATATCATTAGACATCAGCTTAACTTAATACTCAAAACCTAATTTTAATGATAATTAAATATGAACATTATGTCGGAAAAAACATTGACATCTCAGTCAACAACTTGTTGTCAGGTAACCAATTTCCAGGCAAGTTCCCGTCGACGGCGCTAGGAGGCGCCAGAATTGCTAGCACATATTGCATCCTTTCACTTAATTCAATTTAAACCTTTTTCATCATGCGGCCAATACCACACGTCAAACCTAAATGGCTAGTCAAATGAAATAAAAATACGAACTATATTCGCGTGGAAAAGAGAGAGCGAGTGGCGGCATGTTTACGTCATCGCGAACAGTTTAATAATGGTTCACGGAACTTTATTTTTCGTTCATCTCTAATCTAGTAATTGGAGTTCGAGGCCAACGAAACTACGACAGATGCGTTATTGTCAAAACCGTCAAAGTCTCTTATGTCATTGTCAAATAAAGTTTTCAGGTTTCCACAACCTTTTTGTTATTTAATTTATTTATTTAAAATAATTCCTAATAAAAACATTATTATACCTGTGTAATGTTTGTACGCCTTTTTGTTTAATATGGCTGTCACAACTAGGATTTACTTAAAAACACGTAAATACCTAAAAACTTTTCTTTTCTCTTAACTAACATTGATATGACATTTTTTTTTTGTAAAGAACTTAATACTCTCGATACTCTCGATCGTCGCATCGCGGTGCGCTTGTTACTTTCTTTGCTCCGTATTTTTATTCGTTCTAAGTAGTAATTCGATGTTAAATTAAGCAGATTTCGGTGCTAAAGGCGAGCATGCGTGCAAAACAATGTGGAAATCAGTGATTTAATTATGTTATTTTACGCGAATCTTGGTATTTTAGTTAAAATATCTTAATTTCTACGTTTAACCGTTCGGTTAGTGGCATAAACGTTCTGAAACGTCGTAAGCGCCGTAATCTGCATGGCGCTTGCGACCGTTCAATTCCGAGCGGACTACAAGGAGTGATTGGGATTAAGTGATTTGGATTGTGAACATTAACTATACTTCGTTAGTGGTGTTATTCC
Organism: Thaumatotibia leucotreta; assembly: GCA_025490895.1. NCBI lineage: Eukaryota > Metazoa > Arthropoda > Insecta > Lepidoptera > Tortricidae > Thaumatotibia > Thaumatotibia leucotreta. The sequence goes on from JALPQI010010484.1 coordinate 24,068, forward strand.
TGTGCGTGATTATTTAACTCTGACGGTATAGTCAAAAGTAAACATCAATATGAACTGTTTTAAATGCCGAAAGTCGCTAGGCTCCAACGACTTAATAAAATGTTTGTCCTGCGAGAGCTGTTTACACTATTTTTGCGCAGGGCTTTCGGAACCAGACTTCAGGAAAATACTTCCAATGAACTTAAAAAAATGGAAGTGCATCGATTGTAAGAACTCAAAAAAAGGTACATCTTCAACGAATAGTCCAAAGGTCCCGCTGATGTTGAACGAACGCTCAGACAGCAATGCTGAACATTTGCCGTCGATTGTCAGTATTGATACTGAGGCTTTAATTAATAATATGAACGACAGGTTTGAGCGACTCACTCGTGACATGGATGATCTTAAAGATAGCTTCAACAAAAAATTTGAAGGGCTATCTAGCCAAATTGAAGGCTGGACAGTGAAGTTTTCGCAGCTCGAGAACACCGTCAGGAGTATGCAGAAGGATATTAGCGACATGTCTAGCGACAGTCACGACATGCAGACGGAGCTGTCTAACCTTCGGTCGGAGACTGACGATTTGCGCTCAGAAAACCAGCGCCTACAGAAAACTATAAACGAGTTCAACTATAGGATGTCAAAATCAGAACAGAGGGCGAGGGAAAATAACATTGAAATTCAGTGTCTCCCCGAACACAGCGGCGAAAATCTCGTGTCCACTGTTATACAGCTGGGCAGCATTGTTTCGTGCCCGATGCAGGAAAAAGATATCTTGTCATGTACTCGAGTCAGCAAGATAAACCGTGAGTCTCGAAGGCCGAGGTCAGTTATTGTTAACCTTCCATCCCGTTTTATGCGAGATAAGTTCCTGGCGGCCTGTATAAAGTATAATAGAGCACATCCATCTGAGAGGCTGAACTCGTCCCATCTTGGATTAGCCGGCAATCGACAGCAGGTCTACGTCGTCGAACATCTGTCCGCTTACAACCGTGGACTGCAGGCGCAGGCACGAGCGGTTAAACGAGATAAGGGTTACAAATACCTCTGGACGCGCGATGGAAGAGTGTTATTAAGGAAAGATGACTCATCACCTGCTATTTGGATTAAAAATATAGACGTCTTGGCATCGCTTAGCGAGTAGTTAACTTTTTATCAATATAGTTTCGTTTTTCTTTAATTAATTTAGTTTAGAATTAATTTATTGTTGTTTTTTTTCTCATTTCTTATTTGAGTGTTTATTTTGAAATGTTTGATCTCACTGTTTATTACCAAAATACCAGAAGTATTAGAGGGAAACTTCACGATTTGCATTTGTCATCCTTGAATTTTAATTATGACATCATAGTATTGACTGAGACATGGCTTAACGATAGCGTTTTTGATGAGGAAGTTTTAAATAACAACTATAATATATATCGCAGGGATCGCTGTAGCAGTCAAAGTTTAAAGAGTGACGGAGGAGGAGTACTTATCGCGGTCTCTGAGAAACTTAACTCAATCCGGAAGCATGAATTTGACAGTTCACATGAAGACATTTGGGTTCAGATTTCGTACCGGGACCAGAAATCGGTTAAATTCTTGAATATATGCGCAGTTTACATACCTCCTCCTGTGTCATGTGAAAAATTGAAAGCCCACCTGAATCTAATCAACGACGCTATTACGTCATTAGAAGTCGGTACAACGGTGGTTCTTGGTGATTTTAATGTAGGCAGTATTAGCTGGCATCCTACCACAGACCATGAGAAATCGACTAGGGCCGAATTACATGCAGGTACAGATGGACTAAGTAGCCTTTTTATGGACTTTATGTCACTTAATAATATTTGCCAATATAATATAATCACTAATTGCGATCAGAAATATCTCGATTTGGTATTCAGCTCAAATAAATTAACTAACATACAAATTGCCCCTCCCCTTTCAAAAGTGGATCCATATCACCCACCATTGGAAATTGGCTTGAACTTTTCTGTTATACCTTTCATTAAAAAGCAAATATTGAACAAGCAAAATTTCTTTAAAGCGGATTATAATATGATCAATACTGAAATTAATAATATTGATTGGGACTCGACTCTGAAACCTTTAGCAGATGTAAATGAGATGACCTCTGTATTTTACAATATCCTGCAAAATATTATTGCCAAACACGTACCTGTAACGAAATCAATGTGTAATAGTCGCTACCCTGTCTGGTATACCAAAAATCTTATTAAGTTAATCCGAGAGAAAGAAAAGTTGCGAATGAAATGCAAACGTTTTAAAAACCCTATTGATGAGTTGGAATTTAAAGATGCACGTTCGCGTTGTCAGAAACAGATTGAAAAATGTTACTCGAACTATTTGAAATCAATAGAATCGTCTATCTGTGAACATAACATGAAAGCATTTTGGTCATTCTTACGATCAAAGCAGAAAAATGAGGGAACAATACCAAGTGAAATGTTAGTTAACGGGTCTAAAGTGGCTTCACCGACATTGATATGCGAAGCTTTTGCCGAAAATTTCTCGTCAGTCTATGATACTTGCACTGGTAGCACGACATCTGTGAGAACGCCAACGAATACAAGTCATATAACTAGCACGTTGGGCTGCCTTTCTTTTTCTCGTTCATCGATCCAGTCATCTCTTGAGAAATTGGATAAGAAGAAGGGACCCGGACCAGATAAACTGCCGGCAATTTTCATTGCTAATTGTGCGGAGGGACTCTCGTACCCCCTTTGTATAATCTATAACCACTCTATTTCGATGGGTATTTTTCCAACCGCGTGGAAGCACGCAAATGTAATTCCCATTCCCAAAGGCGGTAACAAGACTGACATTAAAAATTACAGGCCGATATCCCTGTTGTCTATTTTTGGTAAGATTCTAGAGTCTTTGGTAAATTTGGTTTTGAACGCTCATGTTAAGTCATTGATTATTCCCGAACAACATGGTTTCCGAAGCAATATGTCCACATTATCTAATTTAGCTGTCCACATTTCTACATTAACTGACGCTATAGACAAGGGTGCTCAAGTAGATGCTATATATACCGACATAAGTAAGGCTTTTGATCGAGTTAACCATGACCTACTAATAGCCAAGCTAAGTAATGTTGGTGTGCACGGTAGATTGCTGGACTGGTTCTCTTCTTATCTTAGAAATAGATTTCAAAAAGTCTTGGTATGTGGGCACGAATCAAAAAGCTTTGAAGCTACTTCAGGAGTACCTCAAGGATCTCATTTGGGACCTACTTTGTTTTTAATTTTCATAAACGACATGGCCAAAGAAGTTCACCACTCACATTTTTCATTTTTTGCAGACGACCTAAAAATTACAAAAGTCATTCACAGCCCACCCGACTCTCAATTGCTCCAGGACGACATAACACGTGTATCTGAATGGTCTAAAAATAATAAACTTCCGCTGAATATAGACAAATGCAAACACATCAAATTCACGAAGAAACGTTTACCCTTGAATACATCTTATTTTATTGATAATGTGCGTTTGGAAGAAGTGTCTCAGATTCGCGACCTCGGAGTAATTTTGGATAAAGAATTATCTTTTAACCCACATCTTGACAGTATCGTTAAGCAGTCTTACAAACTACTTGGCTTTATTTGGCGCAATTGTAAGTCTTTTAAAGATACTTCAGCATTAAAAACAGCTTACTTTGCTTTAGTTCGGAGCTCCCTCGAATACTGTTCTAACATCTGGAACCCGTTTTATAAATGTAATGTAGAAAGAGTCGAAAGCATTCAAAAGCGGTGTTTATTTTTTCTATCAGTCCACCAGGGTAAGCATCGGCGTTTGAGATCGTATAAATCACGATTAAAACATTTTAAAATGATGTCACTGGAGGACCGCCGTTGGGTTTCCGATCAAATGTTTCTACACAATATTGTGTCGGGAACACTTGACTGTCCGCAGCTTCTGCAAACTATTAATTGGACTGTTCCGCGACCACACGCTCGTCTGGTGCACTTTCGACCTTTCTCAACTAAAACTTATAGAACTAACACAGGATATCATAGCGTAATACCCAGAATTTGTAAGAACCACAATTTAATATTTCAAAAGGATAAGATAGATATATTGAACATGTCAAAATTCCAGTATAAGAAATATCTGCACACTCAAAAGTTATAAGGTACTTAAACCAATACTATTGTAATTTTTTTATTTTCCACACTGAAAATGAGCGTAAATTTTGTGTTTAATCACACAACATTTACGCTCATTCACACTTAGATTAATTATTTTAAGTTATAAGCGTACTTGTATTCTGTCAAATTGAAATGCATGTTGAGTTTGCCTATAATTGGGTGAATACTTTAGCAGTTGTATTTTATATCAATGTTAATTTATGTATGTTTTGGTATTGCACCTGTTGGCGAACCTTAAATAAATAAAATAAAATAAATAAAATAAAATGATAAGAGCCAACGAGCCAACGTTTCAAAGCCTATTTTAAAAAGAAGTTGAATTACCAGTGAACACATACGACAGCGTGCCATATTTGTTAAGACAGTAGGTATGGTTAATTTACTAAGCAGTATAAGTACTATACTATACTATTACTAAGCAGTTTGAACCCGTAATAAGGCAGGGGTGCGTTATTACGGGTTAAAGTTATGGGAAAGAAATTTGGAAAATGTAAAATGAAAGCATTTTATTGTATTTTATTTTTTATTTGTCTTCTTCATCACTTATCCTCCTGAGTCCTAGGTAAAAATCGAGTACACTCCCATAAAAGCCGAGAGTCCTTTATAACACCATCAGTGTTGAGTCCTGAACTTACTGTCGCGTATTTTTAGGTTTAAAATGAGTTTGTCACATTTCTGTTGGAACAAAGTTGGTTATATACTTTAAGAGGTATATTTTAACTTTTAAGCATTTCTTTTCCAAATTATTTGGGCGTCATAAAGCCTCTCGGCTTTTATGGGAGTGTACTCGATTTTTACCTAGGACTCAGGCGGATAAGAGATGAAGAAGACAAATAAAAAATAAAATACAAAAATGCTTTTATTTTACATTATCAAATTTCTTTCCCATAATTTTAACCCGTAATAAGGCACCCCTGCCTTATTACGGGTTAAAACTGCTTAGTAATAGTATAGTATAGTACATATACTGCTTAGTAATTTAACCATACCTACCTTTTAATTTATGTGTAGTTAAATTGCTGTACCAAATGTTATTAACACCTGAGGTGATTCCAGCGCAATACCAACTTTGTTACTAATAATTGCGGATAATTAAGTTTTTATTAAAATATCTTATATTTACGTGAAAATAAGTAAATAATATTGTTTCTATAAATTAAAGAATTAAAATTACCAATAAATAACATATCTCAACATCTGTTTTTAGAAAATACGGATTTACTATTGTAAGAACATTTCATTGGTGTGGCAATATTTTCGTAGATTCTTTGGCCTCGAACTCCAGTTACTAGATTAGTAACGGTAACCAGAAAAGTTTTGTTCTTTCATATAAATCATATAATGTTCTTGTCAAAACCGTTATGTCAAAGAACGGAATTTTTCCGTTCATCTTGAATATTGTGAACCAGAAATATTGTGTTCATCTACAAAACCTTTATCGTAGTTAACCGTTACTAATACGAACGGAATTAATAACGGTTAAAGAACAATATCAAATGGTTAATCGAGAACGGTTCCGATCCCTGACTCTTACGACACCCGCAGGAGTTGGGGTGGAGACAAATGTATTCTTACTGCCGTCACCACGCGGTGATGGGCAGTAGCGTCATCATAGTGGACACATTACTGCGATCGCCAATCCGCTTGCCCAGCGTGACGATTACGGGCATTTACCTCCTAATGCGTCTATACGCATAGTTAATAGGAGAGGCCTACGTCCAGCAGTGGACTAACATAGGCTGATGATGATGATGATCTAGCTGATACTTCACAAAAATAATCAGTCAATATCTTTATCAGAATTTGAAACTGGGACCTCTTCGTAGGCAGGTAGTGTCTCTATTAAACTCGGCTACGGAGGCCGTCAAACATGATTAAATTCTAATTATTGGCACACATCCTTGTAATAATCGAACAATATAAGAATAAAAGATTAATGTTTTGAAGTAGAATGGATACTCTATCCTATAAACAGAATATAAACTCTCGGTCAAAGTCTGTGTAGTACACCAAACGAAGGAAACTCAGAGGAAAAAACTCGTGCATAAGCGAATTTTGGCATAGTTGTAGGGAATAGTGTTTTAAACCACATACTAAAAGTAGTGGTGGTTAGGGGTGGAGCTAACGGGGGGAGGGGGGTGTACAGGACCTTATTTTTAATTTTTCGTAAATAACTCGTAAACCCTGGCTTGTAGCAAAAAACGGTCTAGTACATAAGTAATCTATATAAAATTCTCTACAAAAAAAGTATATGCATGTTTCCTCTAGGATCAAAATGTCATGAGATAAGAAAGCACGAACATGAATACAATAGAAATAAACGCATTTGTGTAAGTAGATATGGCACATACAGAATGCTCGCGAGCATTCCAAAAGATTTGAATGCTCAATTCCTGGCCATATTTAGAGTCTTTAATATTACTTAAAATTTCCTGGATTCGGCTTGGTTTCAGAGATAATCAACCTTTTTTTCGAAATAAGTTTTTCGACGTTACTCGTCATAAATCTTCTTTTTGATTACAATGCGACCACAATGTGTTTTAATATTACCACACCTTTTGCCTGGCAATCAAAAAATGGGAACAAAGTTGACAAAATAACCAGTCCCTAAAATAAATAATTTTTGCAAATTGCTGTTTTGATAAAAAGTACTGGAAATGTCAAAAAGTATTCATAAAGACTAAGATAAAAGAGAAAAAAAATTTTTTTTTTGGTGGTATTTGACATTTAGGTCTCATAATAATTTTTGGTTTATTTTGATATCTGGAATGCATACTTAAAATCTTTTGGAATGCTCGCGCCCGGGCGCGTCCTGTATGCTTATTTGTAAAAATAAAATTCCTAATTATCTTCTAAACCTAAAATATTCTCATAATCATCGTCAAAAGATTTTTACTATGCATTCTAGACATTAAAACAAACAAAAATTATTATGAGACCTAATGTCAAATATCACCAAAAAAAAAATTATTTTTCTTTTTTTTTAGACTTTTTGCATACTTTTTAACATTTCCAGTACTTTTTATAATAACAACAATTTGTGAAAATTATTTATTTAAATATTTTTTTTACGGACTGGTTATTTCGTCAAGTTTATTCCCATTTTTTGATTGCCAGGCAAAAGGTGTGGTAATATTAAAACACATTGTGGTAGCATTGTAATCAAAAAGAAGTTTTATGACGAGTTACGTCGAAAAACTTATTTCGAAAAAAAGGTTGATTATCTCTGAAACCAGGCCGAATCCAGGAAATTTTATATAACATTAAAGACTCGAAAAAGAAGAAATGTATTGAAATTTTCCTTGAATCGAATCCGAAAAAAATGTAACTTTATAGTCCGATATCTCCGTGAATATGAAAATAGCAAGTTTAGTCATGATTGAAAAGCCCCCTTTTCCATACATTTTTAACGGTTTGTAAACACCCCAAAATTAATCTTACTATAATTATTATAATACTGTTAATTATTCAATTCAATAGAGTTCCATTGCTCATTATATCATAATATTGCTCATAATAAACGCTACCTTCGCAGCTCTGGTTATAAACTTACACCACTGCCCAAGAACTTTATTTTTCCGGCAAAAATCACTGGCACTTATTTCAAAATAAAAAACATTACATATCGATACATATCGTAGTATATCTACCTTAAACATCCTCAAAAGGTAACAAACAATTATTAAACAACAAAAACATTAATCCTAAAATAAATGAAAACCACATTGACGCAATACGCCTCCATTCACATTCTGCCACAAAAAGTCAGGACGAAGGCTCAGCTGAGACGCTAAAGGCAGTAATGTTGGTGCTACCGGCGCGGGCGCACGATTCCGCCATGCTGCTCGCCCTTCTAGCGATCGCGTGCGTAAGCGTATGCGCTGCCGACGAGAGGATAAACCCAAATGACCAAAAAGTCCTAAATCGACTGTCAACTTTTTTCGACACAAATCGCACTCTCGATAGACGGGATCTCGTTCTCCTAAACAAAACAGCCCATACTTTAGGATTAGAAAAGGAATTAGTTGATAAAATTAGTGATTTTATTAAAAGGAACGATTCTGGATTGAAGTTTAAAGATAGTTATGAAACAGGGAAGGTTGTAGCTGTCGATGAGTCCCCGGATTATGCTTCGTCAGTAGTGTTGGCCAGTGATTTGTTATCGTTGACGAGTGCAGTTGCCAGTGTGGAGGAGAAGGTCTGCAGGGAACAGGGCTACCGGTTTCTGGATGGGCTTCTGCTGAATAAACGATGGGCTTTGCGAAGTAAGTATTTTACATAATATTAGGTTGTTAAGTTACACGTTTAAGGGTCTTAAGAGCTACTTTATACAGGTGCTATAATTATGTTCTTTAATAACTAATTGAAAACAATCACTGCTTAAAAATAATATTGAATACAAACTAAATCTTAAAAAATATAGTAAAAGTAATTTCAAAACATGTATAAACTTGATTAAAATTAAACACTAAAACAACCTTAAAAGAAACTACGGATCTAAACTGCTCCCATTAGTTCCCGACGCAAAGGTGTCCATAAGGCTCGCTGCGTTTCCGCGCTGAATCGCGATGGACAGTCTCTGCTCTAGGGACGATTGGGAGTGGAGATCAAAGCCCCTGCAGGCGTCATCCCAGTTACCTAAGAAAGATCTTAGCCTCTGCTCACCAGCAACCTGAAGTTTCCACAGCCAGGGGGAAAAATAAGTAGCTGGAAATTATTATTTTGAGGCTTAAGAAGTACCCAATAACTTAAATATGACAGTGACACATAAATTGATTTACATGCACTCTTCGTAACAATGAAAATAATGTTAGGTTTTTTATAAAGTTTTTATAGTTATTTTGTATTGTTTTTGTATGTTGTATTGTATTATACTTTTATATTCATTTTATAAAACACATAGGCCTCAGAGAAAAGTTGAATAAAGGATAAAAAATGTACATCATAAGGAACTAATAGCTGTCCCATGATTTTGCAAGTTAAATAAACAAACATAAGAACTTGCATTATTCCATAATCACGCACTTTTATCACTCAATATTGGTTTTATGACGAACATAAAATCTTAAACCTTGAGTTCAAATACATTTTTAGTTAAAATTATTGATATTTATTAGTATTCACGTAAAAATATATCTACGAATGTGTTTCACGATATGTGTCAAAGACGTCAAATGCTATGGAAAATCAGCCATATTTGTTTACATTATTTTGGATTCCACTTACGATTGGTATATGAAAACGCTTTATAAGCTTCTCGGATTTTCGGATGCATCACTACATAGTATAAAGTAAAGTCACTTTTTCTGTCCCTATGTCCCTTTGTACGCTTAAATCTTTAAAACTACGCAACGGATTTTGATGAGATTTCTTTTAATAGGTAGAGTAATTCAAGAGGAAGGTTTTTATGTAGGTATAGTACCCGTGCGAAGCCGGGGCGGGTCGCTAGTTCATTAATATTTATGTTCATTAGAATTATAATTTGCAATGACAGTTGGCTCCTCATAATTAAAATCAAATAATCTTTTGTAAATCAAAATGTATTTGCCACATTCATCGTGCGGATTAAATATAAATCCGAGAATGATCACTGAAGATTAATTTTCTCGTGGCAACATTTTAATAATTATATTCTGGTTGACTTGCGTAAAAAGATTAAATCATTTAATTATACATGAAAATAACAAATAACCAAGATAATTCTCGGATTATAAAATAAAAAAAATTACCATTAAAAAAGAATTGCAATCTTCATTAAATCCTATGCTTAGTAGACTTTACAGCACAGTTGGTTTTTGCACTTCCATAGAAGACTCTGAGACTTTTATGTCAATATCAACAAAGACATTTAAGGTGCATTTAGACCGAACGAGCATTCGCTCATTCTATCCCCCACTCTACGAAATCAATTAATTTCGAGAAATCACGTTTTGTGTAACGAACGAATTTCGTAGAGTGGGGGATAGAATGAGCGAATGCTCCTTTGGTCTAAACGCACCTTTACCTTATAATATATTTCTTTAGTATAGATGGTGTACTTTTTAGGATCTAGTGCGAGAAGTGGGTCATTATGCGTTAAGTCCAAAACTTCGGAAGGCCACCTGTACTAAAAAACGTCGTACGAGACACGTGCAAAAACGAAATTCGTAACTCGTGTCGATTTAAAACACTCCCTATCGGTTGTGTTTTAACACATCGCCACTCGTTTCGAATTTCATGTTTTTCGCACTTGTGTCGTAATGTACTATTTTGTCGTACAAAGAGATGAACAAAAAATCTCATACATTATGTACATTATATTCATCGGTTATCGTAGCCTATGGGTTACAATTTCGGTTACCGTACCATGACTTTGCAAGTATCGTAAAGCGATACGTAAAGCAAGCCATCGCACTCGCTCCAATATGTTAGTGCGAGCGCGATAGAATACCTACGTTTAGAGTAAAACCATGGTGTGCCTACAGGGGATTCAATTTCATATGCGCAATGCACAAATAGGAGACTTGTTTTTTGTAGTATACTTTCGGCCGAAAGACACAAAACCTTAAAGGTGCATTTAGACCAAACGAGCATTCGCTCATTCTATCCCCCACTCTACGAAATCAACGAATTTCGACGAATCACGTTTTGTGTAACGAACGGATTTCATCACCTTTACAAAAGTACAATTCTACAAAATTGTCTACATTCTTTATGGGAATTTACTTATACACAAATCGACGTGTTCCCTACTTGAGCTTGTAAACATCCCTGGCAATCAGACAAGCCCCAAGCAAGCAGGCTTTCAGAATACGAGCCCCAATGCAGTGGAGTTCGTCTAGTTCGAAACAATTTTTACAAATTTTTGAATATTTTAAAAATGATCACATTATGCTAATGATAAATTGTATGAACGTTAGTCATGGTTAATGTACTACATTTCAAGAGACACAACAATCTGAAGTACGCTTTTGTTGTTTAATAAATCGATTTTAACAAACCAGGTATCTATATTATATTTTCGTTCACCACCGTAATTCCGCGCTTATAAGCTTGACGCAAAATTCGCAGTGCATCAGGTGTACCATGTCGTCTTTAATATTAATGGCGTTCTTTACATTCATTGATTATTTACAAAATTAAAAATTGTGGAAAAAAATTAAAGTTTTTTTTAATTCTGATTTATTAAGTCCAAATATTTTATACTCAAAGAAACTACTTTAGTACTACTATTGAATAGTGAAGGTTTTGTCTCTAAACCTTTTCCCCCGGATAAACGGGATAATCTCGAAAAACTGTCTAACTGGACGAGAACATATGCATCGGGGCTCGTAATGCTTTATATAAACATCTTCTAGAACAGACTTAGCAGAATTAGTTGGTAACTGTATGTATATATTGTATTAATATATTATGTTGCATATTTATTTATTTATTTATTCTAGTATTAGTATCCAAACTGTATTTTCATTTCGTTAGTTTCACACAGTGCACCCACTGAAACTAACGAAATGATAACTTGTTTTTCTCCGTTTGGTCCTATGGTTGACTGGTAGAGAATGCCTTAAGGCATAAATTCCGCCAATTGTATATTTTTATGTGCAATAAAGTTTAAAATAAATAAATAATAAATATACATAGGTATAAGAGCCTCCCCCCTATTTCTTAAACTACGGAGCTAAAAAGTGGAGCTCTAAAAGTGCGTGAATAAAATGAAGGGTCCGCGGAAAAAACATGTCCAGTGTTTTAAAAATTCAGGGCTAATTCACACCTTATTCTGTTAAAAGTAAGGTGATATTTCGTTCTCTACTTGGACGTTATTATGCAAAAGGGAACCAATCCACACGAATCTGTCATTTTAAAGATTGACTTTGTTTCTTGTGATTTAAAGTGTTAATTAGAATGAAAAATTCATGTGGGTTGGTTCCTTTTTGCGTAATTACGTCCAATTTGAATTGACTAGACATGTTCTTTCTGTTGACCCTTCAAATATTATAGAATCGGATTACTCTATTTTAATACGTTTGTGATGCATATTAGTAAACACTTTCAACTATTTGCAATTTGTTCAAAAGTATCTCCTATAGTTTTTTTACATAGGTTGTAATTTTTATATTTGCCGCTACGGAATCCTTTGTGCGCGAGTTCGACTCGCTCTTGGCCGATTCCTTTGTCTAGGAAAGAAACCAATTTAATACTAACCATAATAATGGTGTCTAAACAAACATCTGAAGAGCAAATTTGCTGCTATGCAATAAAAAGGTGTCAGACGTGACATGCACTGCAAACAAACCGCCCATATTTGCATTGTGTATATCTGGGCATAAATAAGTACACAAAATACATCCTTATGTCAAAACCTTAAGGTGGAAACGTGTACACATATTTTTGCCCTTGGCTGTGCTAAACCAGAGGTCAACTGTAACTATATCTTTGACGCAATAGTGTTTATCATATTGATACAAATTCGGTAACTTCGCTGACATTTGTGGTGTTTGAATTTGGTTTTAAGAGATTTGTTTAGAATACAGTTGGTTCTAATCTAAATCTACAGAATCATTCAGGAGACGTATATTAACCACTAGCGACCCGCCCCGGCTTCGCACGGGTACTATACCTACATATAAACCTTCCTCTTGAATTAAAAAAATCTCATCAAAATCCGTTGCGTAGTTTGAAAGATTTAAGCGTACAAAGGGAAATAGGGACAGAAAAAGTGACTTTATTTTATACTATGTAGTGATAATGTACTAACTTAATTACCTATTTGGAATGGTAATCAAGTAATCTGCTCTTAAAGCCTCATCCTCACTTGTTTTATCGTCGTGTACCTGAGGCCCATTTCTCAAAAGCTTGTAACTTGTAATACAAGTGGAAGTCTCTTTTTAACATCATTAATAAGATAAAGATAAGAGAATACATAAGATAAGTTACAAGCTTTCGAGAAATAGGCCCCTGCTATACGGTCATATCTCAAAATAGAACTGTGTGCTAAAAGTGACCATATTTTTCTGACGGTTCGACCCTCGTTTGTCAGCGTTAGCAGCTGATGCCTTTGATATTGCTTGAATATTTCCTTCTTGCAATTGAGTTTTAGGTAGACACTGATGTAAACAAGAAAAATAAAGAAAAACTAAAAAGAAACAAAGGAACGCAAAACTATTTAAGGCATTCTTCAACAATCATTGAGTACAGGAAAACGAAAACTATGAATTGAACGGAGATTGCGTGCTTTTAGGTACTTGTAGTGTTATTATCAAATCTTGACCTAGCTCCTTGAATACCCATTCTATCTATTAGGTACTTGACATTGTCTAAGTGCTGGGCAATGGGCAAGGGCAACCTTAATAAGTGCAAAAAACGATAGAATAGATAATTACATAATTAAGTTTGCAGAGAAGCTAGCGAGTATGTTTGCACTTTTGTCTTGGATGACGCCAGTAGGCACATTTTTTATATGTGAGGGCTCTGACGGTATAAAAAAACACTAATTTGCATCGTGGCATAAGATGGGACCTACGTCAGTAAAGTCGAACGCATTCAAATCCGGTTTACATCCCCATAAAATTGAAACGCCAAAAAGAAACCGTAGTCTTCCGGCTGATTGATTACGCTGGACGGAGAATCCTAAGACAATATTGATATGAAGTCAAAATCAAGATGACTCAAACGATTCTTTATTCAAATAGGCCTAGTAACAAGCATTTCAATCATCATACACAATAGCAAGTTTATAAAATAAAACCTACGTCCGGTTTTAAAACCGGACCGTTATGTTTTGAAGGAACGCTCGGCTGGAAACGAGCGGGCTGTCGAGCATTTGATGTGCCACCTCGGGGTGCCAATCAAGTTGCCAATCGCTAACGTTTAATTGTCAATTGTAAACGAAAGGCAGCTAACTGTCTTTGTAGCACTAATATGAAAGAGTGACAGAGAGGGAAAACTACGATACGCTACTAAGCGTAAGCGATTGACGACTTGGCTAAGCATCCAGTTTCCGTTACTGGAGCTGCAGGTTAATTTCCCGACTGCGTTCCTCCATAACTTCCTTCTAGCCTCCTTGTTTTCTTGCAGAACCATAGCGCATCCCTGATATCGACGTCCCTGAGTTATTTCTCCTCCAACCTATCCCTGCCAACCACATTATGTCTTACCGCTGCATACATAATGCATTCTGCCAGAACATGATGACTTAGTTTCGTCTCTCCCGCAATGTGGACAGGCTGTGTCATTGCCATTTTAGTTTTTTTGTTCCAAAGGGGTAGTAACAAAAATGCTAGTATTTTGTACTACTATTACGTATGTTGATTTATTGTACTGGTGAAAAAGTAGCCCTGTATAAACGTATCTATATGTATTTATCTATTCTATATATATCGTTGCTTGGGATTCACATCACAAGTCTTAATGGAGCTTCCTGTAAAATGTTCATTGTGTAAAATATCCCAAGATGTTTTTTATTTACTTACTATAAGTCCTGTTTTCTGCAAGTCAGCCATGCAGTGTGTCATCATAGTTCTGTGTTGTACATTAATTAAGTTAAAGTCATCCGCAACATTAATATTAAAATTTGTGGGAATTGCAACGTCCGGTTGCAATTCCCACAAATTATAATCTGTTTCATCAAAAAAACCCCAAAAACCATAACAAACTTTTCCACAATTCGCGCTAAATCGTGCGTAAGAACTCAACTAATAAAACACTCTGAACTTTGATACTAAAACCACCAAGTCACTTCGTGTTTATTATTAGAAATAAAAAATGTAATTAAATCAATAAATTATTGGTTTGCGGTTTCGTTCTGTTATTTGTATCTGGGGTGTCGATATTTTTTGCAAAGTGCGTCATTATGTACGTCATACGTACATCTTGGGATAGAAGTGTTGACCAAATATTAGTGTGTTTTGATTTAGAATGTATTTGCGGTGATCTTGAATCTATTTATTTTTAAAATGTTTGTTAACTTGTAAAATTTAGAGTCAATGAAGTCATGTTACATTTTTTGTTTCTTTTTTTAGTAGAAGTTTTGTCTATAATGTTGTTTATGAAATATCGACAATTCAATAATTTAATTGAATTGTCAATAATTCATATTCCATATTGACTTGACAATAAAAAAGGCATGATTCCTACTGGAAGGCATGAAAAACTATTCGTATATTAAAAAAATAAACAATGAAATGAGAAGTATTATCCGTGCGGTGACGGAGAAAGAATACAAAAATCACCGCCCCTCTCTTCCCGTGGGTGTCGTAGGAGTCGACTAAGGGAAATACTGAGTATCCAGCTTCTCAGCCGGTGGTAGGGTATTTTTACTAGTACCCGCCTGGTTGGCTACCACCGTACATTCGGTGTAAACGCCCGTGAAATGACTTACCTTCGTGTTTGCCGTGTTTCGGGGTCAGCCGGTGTATTTACCAGCATCTAGCGGGCCAGCAAGGCGGTGGCAACTAACAGGTTACTGATTGTCTCCTGTTCGTTGCCGCCGCGATTTGGGCTCTACTTTTCACTTACGATCAGGTGGAGTGGAGCCACTTTGTTGTGCCAACGTTATTTTTATTGGGTCGGCAACGCGCATGTGACACCCTGAGGTTGCAAGCGCCCATAGGCTACGGTGACTGCTTTCCATCAGGCGGGCCGTATGCTTGTTTGCCACCGACGTGGTATAAAAAAAAAGTGGTGGAGGTGAACTCAAAACAAAATCATGTAAAGCCGCGGTATACAGGACGTCCCAAAATTCGAAACGAGTGGCGATGTTTTAAAACACGACGGATAGGACTGGACTATGAACGATATTTTTAGTACAGATGGTGCCTTATCTAAGCTCTAGTGCGAGAAATGTGTCATTTTACGTCAGGTCCAACACTACGGAGGGCCATCTGCACTAAAAAACGTCGTACGAGACACGTGCAAAAACGAAATTCGTAACTCGTGTCGATTTAAAACACTCCCTATCGGTCGTGAAATACTATAGGTAATACAATATTAATAATATGTGCTCAATTATATCCAGGTCGCTATGGTAAATATTTTTTATTTGCATAGTGTGAACCACGGGTCCATATTGGCACTTATACAATTTTTTCTTCGAATATTTTTACTAATACCGTTTTTTACTCATAATCATCATTACTCCGAAAATTTTATCTCATACTTTTTTTCTTACTAAAAATTATACTTCTACCTACAATGTTCATAACGATTTTTATTTCGAAATTTTATCCTCCTAAAGTCGTCAAGTAGATTAATCTATACTCATATAGTTTTTTGAAATAAATTGTTTACTTATAAACATTTTCCCATTAGGTTCAATCTGTTGTGGTATAATTATTTTATGAATAACATAAACTATGTAGTCATAATGGGCTTTGTGCAGAAACTGTTGTGGCATACTCAACTTTAGCATATTTCTTTGTGGCAGATTTCGAGTTGTTCGAATATTATTCGAGCATAATTTCGATGCTCCTATTTATGATGAGGCATAATCTTGATGTGCATAAAAAGTATCGACATAGTTTGTTTTAGCTTAACAGAGAAGGAATAATTACAACCTCTCAATATAATCGAGGTAGTAGTAATATTCCGTACGTTACTTACTGTGTTACTGAGCTGAGTACTTTCTAGGTTGCTAAAAAAAAAATAACCTCGAAGACTAAGGCGGGAGCAAAGCTCCCGCCTTAGTCTTCTAACCTAACCTATCCGAGTCGGATCTGCCCCGGAAGGTTTTGTTCGCTCGCTTCGCTCGCTCACTGCAGAAATTTTCGCCCTCACAGCCAATTCTGCCTGACGAAAAAGGCAAGTTTCGAACATGTGGCTACATGCCCAAAAAAAATGCAAATCTAATTTCTGTCTTATAACACTCGGCGTAAATAATGATATGCCAAGATAGTTTCGGACAAAATAATATTCGAAATATTGTTATTTAAGCCAAGTGATGTTTCTGTCTCTTTTAAGTTGATGCCAAAATAGATTATACCAAGTCTGTTATGTCCTAAGCGTTTCGGACAAAAAAAGCTTAGAGGGAACCCGTTTAGTACAGTACCTACTCT
This sequence comes from Thaumatotibia leucotreta, assembly GCA_025490895.1. Taxonomy (NCBI): domain Eukaryota; kingdom Metazoa; phylum Arthropoda; class Insecta; order Lepidoptera; family Tortricidae; genus Thaumatotibia; species Thaumatotibia leucotreta. The sequence continues at coordinate 41,232 of JALPQI010010484.1, forward strand.
GCCACAAGCCACAACCTGATTTGTGCAGGTAGCTGTTTTACAGTAATAGTACGATTTATATTTAATTAAACAAAAATAATTCATACATAAAACCAGTACAGATAAAAATAAATACCTATAAGCCTATAACATTAGAATATATAGCATAAAATAAGTATAGTGAAAAATTATATAAACATAAAAGTTAGTACTAAAAATATGTATGAAAAACAATATTATGAACATAAATAATTCTATGTGATGATAATTATGAACAAAGATTATTCTAAATACCGATCATTATGAAGTTAAATTGTATAAGAAAAATTTTCGGAGTTCCAATAATCTAAGTTGCAATTTTATAAATACTTTGGCGCACCCGTGAACCACATCACCATAACACGAGATACTGAACCGGTTTCCATCAGGTAGAGGTGCTTACTCAATTCCTATATTATTTATACAAAATACTTATTAGGCATGCTCACAAAAAACTGAGCTACTACTAAATATTTCTTGTTTGAATATTATAATTATAATTCCTTAACATGCGGTGTGGTGATGGCAGTAAGAATTGGGGTTTTCAATACCGGAATTGTTTGGGATCCCCATACAAAAAAAAAAAATGGTATAAAAAAAAAAAATTAAAAATGGTATGGAAAATGTTAATGTTATTTTTGTATGGTATTGCCTATACAAAAATACTGGTAATGGGAGCTCTAGTAAGAATTAAGTACTTTAATAAAAACGAGTGCTGTAACACCACCTTACTAGCAACATCCAACGGCACGCCATGAAGTGCAGACACTGCGACGTCTGCGACGATGCAACTAACCGCACTACTGCAGTACTATAGTTCAGCCGTCCGCCGCTAGGTGGCCCCGTGGTCGAGGTAGATCGCGCTATCATTTGTCCGAATCGGAATCATGACCCTCAGCATGCGACCGTGTTTTATACTGCTACTCCACCCCTCTTCTTCTTCACCACCTCGCCACCCCGTGGTGTTAATGTTATACGAGTAAACTATAAGCGATATTATAACACAAAAACGGCATTAATGTTTGAACTCCTCAAGATATCGTACTTAATTGTCGTTACAAACCTAACTGCAATAAAGTATTTTTAAAGTCACACTCATTGGGTGTCCCTAAAGGTGAAAATGCCCTAACATTTGCATAACTGTTGTCGCTCCCCCGCACAGTACGCCGAATCATGGACGCTGATTTCTTTCGCATTATGGTATAAAGGAGCTGTGCTAGGAGTCTCTCTGCGAGATCGGATTAAAAATAAGACCATCCGCAGCAGAACCAAAGTAACTGAAATAGCTCTCCGAATCGCTAGTACGTTGCGCGTAGAACTGATGGCTGTTGGGGCGGGAAGGGTCTCGAGTGGCAGCCACGTACCGGAAGGCGCGGCGTGGGTAGGCGTGTGACAAGGTGGACTGATGACCTGGTGAAGGTCGCAAGAGTCCGCTGGATGCGGGCGATACAGGACCGGTCATTGTGGCAATCTTTGTGGGTGGCCTATGTTCAGCAGTGGACGACTTTCGGCTGATATGATGATGATGATATAAAAATCGGCCGGCCTGGCCGACCTACGATCATCTTCCGTGGCACCAAAACTTATGTTTTATATGAATAGTTTAAACAACACGTTCTTTAACCAAATATTGAATAATCGCCACGCGAACTAAGTTGCCTTGGCATTGAGCCTTGGTTTGAGCGAAAAGTCAGGAAGCTTTATAGGTACAAGGTTTATATCGCTCTATTTTTAGAAGTTGTTCTTCATTAGGCTTCCTACCCTCAGCCTATTGTAAGTTGTGCCATTTTTGTTCAAAGTTGTCTCCCACTTTTTTTGGTTTTGGAACTTTGAATATGATTTCCACTCAGAATCACGACCTCTTTCGGTTCTGTAGGCTTATGGTACCACGTCTAATCGTTTGTCGGTGTTGCCGTCACGTTCTAACAAGTATGAAAGTGCGAATGTGACGCGTAGTACGATAAATAGATAAAACGGGACCATCATAAACCGAATACATTAGGCTTCTCGTATTCGGCGTATACGAGAAAAATATTGTCACAAGGTATTTTTCCATTCCGTTACCATTTTTTCATACACGTTGTGTGGCAGTTTCGGGAATATTTTCTCCTATTAGGATCAAAAGAGATCAGTAGTCTGAGTAGAAATCAAATAAAAAATACGTCTGTTACATTTCGTGATGAATCAAATTTTCTCTGTTTTTGTTTTATTTGTATTTCTTGTGTGTCTCGAATAAATTTCTATTATTATTGTACGCAATTTTCCAGATTTTTGGTAACTAAAGAGATTAACTAAAGAGGCGCAAATTTTTTAATAATCGGTATTTGTAATCAAGCGCTTGTAACTTGTAATGTAAGTGGAAGTCTCTTTTTAACACTTTCAATTACATAAGGACTTCCGCTTTTGTATTACAAGTAACAAGCTTTCGAGAAATAGGCCCCATGTCGAAAATTGGGGAGTTTACACTATTAATTTATTTCACTAAAATATTTGGCACTTAAACCTCTGGCTCGCACTCGGTTTTTTCCTGAGCACTCAAATATTTGTATTTTAAAGTAAATCTAAAACGTTTTACTTAGTGATCGTAGCAATGAATTACTGATTCCTAGTAGACATTCATGTATGTAATAAATAAATAAATATCTTGGTACATCTTACACAAATAGACCTAGTCCCATAGTCAGCTCAAAGGCTTTGTGATGTGGGTACCAGGTGACGATATACATATATAACAGATAGATACATATAGATACTTAAATACATACCTGCACAACCTTGACCAAAGAACAAACATTTGTGATGAAAATACACAAAGAATACCCTCGCTAGGATTCGAACCCGGAACCTCCAGCTTCGTAGGTAGGGTCACTACCAACTAGGTTACGGAGGCTTCAATGATTTCTACTAGACATTAATGTTTGTAGGTGTACTTATTAGATTTTAGCAATGAATAGAGGACAACCGGTCTATATTTCAATGCAAATCAGTCACGTTTTGGTACATCCAAGTTTAAGATATTAATAGCACGTTTAATTTGTGCAGCATTTATTTTGGTATTGACATTTCCTTCAGTGATGTAAATTTAAGAATTATTTGCAAGTAATCGATTGATGTAGCAGGTGGAATTTTTTGAGAACATTTTTGCCATATCCGTGAACGTCACTAATTAGTGAAACTACTTAGAACATTTTATTTAAATGTATTTTTCTGATGACTTAGGTATACCTACTTAGATTTAGATATTTATTCTGATAATATAAAATTACTCTTTGACTTGTCTTAAATAAACTAATCTACATTGATTTATATTGTGATCGTCAGGATAGGTAATTTAATTAAATAACATGAAGTAATAAAAAATAGAAAACAACGAGATACAATTTAAAACGTTCCAGTTAATCCTATGTCAACAATATTCAATGCATGTCAAAACATAATTATAAATAATAAAATAATAATAAAATTATCTTAAATGCCAGTATCTCTTAGTGATCGTCATGTGCTAAATAAAAACTAGTTACAAAACAACTCTCTGTGCATATTTATTTATTTATTTTATTTTATGGAGTACCAACAGCTATTGATAACATAAATAACATTAAACTTAGATAACATGAAGCCAATTACAGGTCCTCACAGCTAGTGACATAATACACACACACTTTACACTCTTAAATCCCATAATCATCGTAATACTAAAATACCATGTGGTTACAAACTATTAAAATATACACAAAAATAAATAGCAAACTAGGGCACACTCACTTAAAATAGTTATTTGTTATACAAGGGTGCAAAGTTGTATTTTAACCGAGTGTGGAATTGCAACACGATATAGCGAACGGATTCTAGGGTTGAACCATGAGCTAGCGAATGGATTCTATGGTTGAACCACGAGCGAAGCGAGTGGTTCGAAAATAGAATCCTGAGCGAAGCGAGTGGTTCAAGAATAGAATCCTGAGCATATAGAGTGTTGCAATACACACGAGCTAAAATAACTTTGCAGCCGTGTGTAACACAAAGCTTTTCACCTTCCTTAAGTGAGGAAACACAACATAATAAAAACAACTGATCTATGTAAAATACACTTTTATTTTAAAAAATCAAGGGAAGCGAACTTCAAACTTTGCACTCTTGTGGATAAAACGCAACTTTGCTATCTGTTTTTAAAGAATAATGAAAAAATATTTGTTAAGTCACGCCTTAGAGTAGAGATTCTACTGTTGAAAACGTCCATATCCACACTGTTAGTCAATTTATTCAGATTTTTGCTAGCAAGCTATCATAATATGTATATTTTTATTGTATTTAGAGCGATTTAGTATCTCCAAAAACCTTGCAAACGCAAGTTTCCTCACGGTGGCGATGTTTTCTTTATTTAATAACAAAAAAGTATGAAAATTCCTGCATGCCTTGATACCGATATATTAACAGTACCTTACGACTCCTACGAGTATTGTAAAAGTAAAAGGTATCTGACGTAATTAGCTGCTAAGTCCTTTCCACATCGCAGATTGCTCCAATACCTAGGCATTGCTTAGATATCCTACGGTCTAGGAATTCGAAACCCGATTCTGGCCGCGTGATATGATGTAATCTGAGTACTTAATGTCTTATTCAGAAACTGTAAACCTAATTCCAATACGTGCTCATTGAATGTTTTTCATTTGGTGTCTCTTTTTTTATGTGTCGAAGGTAGACAACTGAGCTCTCAGCCCACCTGATGGAAAGCAGCAACTGAGGCCCATAGACAATGCCCATTGGACATAGCGATCAGAAAATCGGCAATGCGCTACCTACCCTGAGGACTTAGATGGATTGCCTCTACCTATGCCAGTAATTACACCGGCTACCTTACCCCCAAATTTAAACACAAACATAAGACAATTTTGCTCGTAACATAATTAAGTTTTTAATCTCACATGGCAATTTATATTATTGGTATCAGTTACTTCGTGAAGATAGTATTGGCAACAGTGGAATATCGGGTGCTCAATTATTGTAATTTTGGGCACATAGTAAATGTCCCGTTTTAAGTCAAACTAATAATATAATTTATAAAATAAGCCTCATAAATATGAATGACGTTACGACTAAAAATGGTGAGTCTTACCCTCATATTAATAAAGATTAATTAAAACTGCCAAAAGTTCATTCTTAGAAATCCGCAACTACATGTGACTCTAAAGTTTAATATTAATTATGATTATGACTCATTATGCTCGTTATAAATACCTTATTTTGAAGCAACCGTGACTTTTTTTATCTGTTTATTCGTGCCTGAGACAATGCTACGTATGTTAATATTTCGGAAGTAGGATGTTAGCTATCAAGGCTGCGCGGGGGCAACCACTACTTAAGTATGTAATTTGATGTTGTATATTCATCAGATATATCAGAACGGTCACGGTGTTCAAAAATATATAAACATCAACAATATCTGAACGCCACGCCATGACAATATTATACAATATGCTACCATGACCCGGGATTTTACGAAAATGGGTAATAATACGTATTACTAGCAATTTTAAATACAATTATCGAACTCACTACAATAATAACCACTTTTGCACCTAGCGATAATCAGTACAATCTACGATCAATGTAATTTGAGATAACTAGTTTAACTTTGCTTCAGCCAAATAATCTCTTATAATAAACGAGTATTTTATTTGTTTTTTGAATTGATGATTAATTTAGGATTACCTGGATGCTTTGCCAATCGCTAACGCTTAGTTTTCCCTCTCTGTCACTCTTTCATATTAGTGCGACAAAGACAGATACACTGCCTTTCGTTTACAATTTACGATTAAGCGTTAGCGATTGGCAACTTGGCTAAGCACCCTGATGTTAAAAAGGAACTATCCTATAAATATTTGAAAACTTTCTTTATAATCAGCCTGTTTGCAGTATTTTCTATGAAAAATGTCGTTGGATTATTTGATCGTGAGTTTACTTAGTCAAGTAACTAACGCAGTCGTGTATATAACTACGTAACAAGTTAAGTGTTTGTGCGTCAATTTTACATAATATATCATAATAGACCAGCAATTCGCCTGTGAAGTTATTTATAGAAACCACTTTACTTCATGTAAGAATATTGAAGTGTTGACGTGCAATAGGCGATGTGCATTGTTTATCTTGCGTAAACGCACAATGCAAGGTTTTTTTGCACAGAAAATAAAATACACTTTTTTGTACCTACGCATTGGTGGTGACGGCAGTAAGAATACATTTGTCACCACCCCAACTCCTCCGCGGGTGTCGTAAGAGTCGACTAAGGGATTGAAGTGGCACTGACCACTATTTGATATAAGATTGATGATGGGCAGAAGCGTCATCATAGTGGACACATTACTGCGGTCGCCAATCCGCTTGCCCAGCGTGGCGATTATGGGCATTTACCTACTATGCGTATAGTTAATAGGAGAGGCCTACGTCCAGCAGTGGACTATCACAGGCTGATGATGATGATGTACCTACGCATATTATAGGTAATTTCCGAGTAAAATGGCTGTGACATAATTTTCTACTGTCATAAAGGGGTTTGGGTATTTTTGTATGGACTAGTGGCGTCATTTTTTTTTCAGCGGCCATCGTTTATATTACTACTATTTTGTAGTGCTACCTTAGACTAGCTTATTTACAAAATAAGTTTTGCTGTTAGTAATATCGGAGCCAAGATATGGCCCTTCAAACAATGTTATTGGACCAGTTAATATACCTAACTAAGACAGGTTTAGGAAACAGCGTACTATCTAGTACGGTCAAATCGTACATAATTTTACCCTAAACTCGCAAATCGAGTAGTATCGCTGCATTTTTGGTATGTTGTTTAGATACCATAGGGCAGTATAAAAATATTTTTTGTAAGCAAAAAAAAGTTGTGCTAGCTGGGTAGTACGTGAAAACCTGCGAAATTTACGGCCATTTTTTAGTTTCTGATTTTTATTTAAAAAACCTTACGTTTTTTGATATCATATGTAATAAACGTTTAAAGACTAATAAATTTCCAATAAGTTGAGCTAACATGCATTACCGTAGGTCTTATGGTTTCAGATATTCGAGACTTTAAAAAGTACCCCTTTTTGTAAACTAGATAAAATTTTGTGTTTTGCTAACGTTTTCGACTTAATATCGCTTCACCGAATTATGCTACGAAAAACATGCAATAATGACCTTATAGCGCACTTAATATTCTTTAATTTAAGGGTAAAATTAGGTCAGTGAACTTTGTAGTTGAAAAAATAAACCCGAAATTCCAAAGGCAGGAGGCCCGCTATCTAAGTTTTTCATACAAATCGCAAGTCGAGTTGCAAAGCTGCAATTTTGGTATATTATAAAGGCCTTATAGATATATACGAAAATGCATAATAAAAGAAAAACAAAAAAATAATTTGGGCATAGGACGTAAAAAACGGAAAAAAAATCGCACTTTTTTTAGTTTTTGACGTTTAACTAAAAATCTATTATCTTTTTGATACTGATTGCTATAAAACTAAGAAAGAACATTAAATTTGAAAGGATTTGAGCTACGTTGCATCACCGTAAGTTATATATATTTTGAGATACGACATTTCATAAAGTGCCCTTTTATCAAAACATAAACAAATTTTAGGTTACGTTAAAGCTTTTCACTAAATATTGGCTAAACGTTCGCGCTAAGAAAAAAAAGTAATTGTAGATAATAACTACATTAAATTTGGAACAAATTGAGCCGATAACAATTACTGTAAGTCTTATACTTGGGGGTATACGAGGCTTCAAAACATGCATTTATTTTCTTAACTAAATGAAGGGCACATTTTGAAATGTCGTATCTCTAAATCTATATAATTTAGGGTAATGCAAGGTAGCTCAAATCCTTTCAAATTTAATATTCTTTCATAGTTTTATATCAATTAGTATCAAATAGTTATAGTTTTTTAGTTAAACGTCAGAAACTAAAAAAAGTCTGTTTTTTTTTCAGTTTTTACGTCCTAAACCTAAATCCTTTGTTTTTTTTTCTTGTAATTTGCATTTTCGTACATCCCTATAGAGCCTTTATAATTATAATATACAAAACTTGCAGCTTTGCAACACGACTTGCCATTTGTATGAAAAACTTAGATAGCGGACCTCCTGCTTTTTGAATTTCGCGTTTTTAGTTTCAATTACAAAGTATACTGACCTGATTTTACCCTTAAATGAAAGAATATTAATTGCGCTATAAGATAATTATTCCATGTTTTTCGTAGCATAATTAGGTAAGGCGATATTAAACCAAAAACGTTAGCAAAACTCAACATTTTTATCTAGTTTACAAAACAGGGTACTATTTGAAGTCTCGAATCTCTGAAACTATAAGACCTACGGTAATGCATGTTATCTCATCTTGTTATAAATTCATTCATCTTTAAACGTTACCTGATACATATTGTCAAAAAACGTAAGGCTTTTTCTATAAAAATCAGAAACTAAAAATAGGCAGTAAATTTCACAGTTTTTCACGTATAACGCAGCTAGCACAACTTTTTTTTGCTTGCAAAATGTGGTTTTAACTATACTGCCCTATGGTGTCTAAATAACATACCAAAAATGCAGCTTTACTACATGTTTTGCGAGTTTAATGTACGATTTGACCGTACTAAGATGACTACAGGCTTATTTAACTCGATAATACTACTAACAAAGATACAAGGATATTGCCCTTAAAGTATAATAGTTAATTTAACCGACTTAAAAAAAGAAGATCTTAGGTAGGTATATGAAAATGCAACTGTATTTTCTTATGCGATTTCTATGCTGTCGGTTTAGTGAACATTAAAAATGTAGCAAAATGGTTTCAATAGACGGTTCACTCTCTGACTACACCATAAGGAAACACAGGTGTGATGCACACATGCAAAATGTTTTGACATATTTCCAAGTAGGAAATGTACCTAATTAGATTAGTTTTTAGATTGGAATTGTTACTAATGCTTTCTTATGTACACAACACAACATTATGTGACATTATTTGGAATAAGGGGCCTTAATGTCGATGGCTCTTACGTCCGGTGACGTCGTATTTGTATAAAAACATGGCTCATAACGCCGTAAGCGCCAATGACAATAATGTCCCTTTTCCCAGATAACGTCATTTGTAATTTTTAGTATTACGTTGAATTACTTTTTTACACATTTTCTGGCTCGTCGTAACCTTAATTCTCAATATTATCTTGGCGAATCACTCTCTCTAAAAACTGTGCCGGGGGATCAAGATGTTCTTGATACCTACCCTACCCCATCCCAAGAACCATATAATTGACATTACATGTGAGCAACAGCCTAAGGTCCACTTCCTAACAACACATGAACAATGTCCTAATATTGCCTCTGGGCCTTGTAATCCACCATCTACAGCAACATAAGCAAAATACTGTCTTCTGTTGGAGTGCCGCGATCGTATTCTGCCTCTTAAAAGCCACTGATCGATGCAATCGGGATTTTGGTCGCAGAAATCTTGCAAATTGGGTTTTTAGCATACCTCAATTACGTTCAGTGACAGGTCCAAGCGGTATTTGATTTGGTCGGATAATCAATTAATGTTATTAGGTACCTACCCGAATATATACGATTCGCTTGTCTACATTTATTTATATACCTGAAAAACACGCTTAAAGTGTAAAAATATGAATGCTTTTATTTGTTGTTTAAAATGCGATATAAAACCTTTGACATAATTACGTTCAATAGAACGTTCATCGACATCCGTCATAAAATCGCCGTGTTAAAGAAAAAAGGACTATGTCTAAAAATATAATCATTGACCGAAAAAGAACCTTATGTCCAAGGTTACTTTATGAGTTAAGGTTAGATTATACGTGGCATACACAATTAGTAGCTTTACCTCATTCCGATGCATTTCAAAAATAAATACGAGTGATACGAGTCTTTACTATAAAACTTTAAAGTATGATATCTCGGCTCCGATATAATTTAGCTATGTGCACTCGATAATAAAATAAGTTTATTTTAAATTGCTCTTTTTAAATTTACCACTTTCATGAATGGCCGCCAAAATTTAAAAACGACGCCAACTTTACCCAAACCCCTTTGCCATTAACTCAACTCTGCCCGCGGGTGTCGTAAGAGTCGACTTAAGGTATTGAAGTGTCGCTGACCATTCATTTATTAAAGATCGCTGACGGGCAGTAGCGTCATCATAGTGGACACTGCCACCGCTTGCCCAGCGTGGCGATTATTAACTCATACCGTCCATACGCATAATAGGATAGGCCTACGTCCAGCAGATTTTCGTCTGACGCAACTAGAAGGATTCCGTGTTTACTGTATTCAAAAAGAAATACATACGTCGGGAATATCACAGATCAACTGTCTTTGTCATTGCCATTAAGTCTTCATTGGTGTGACAGAGATACTCGAGGTTTATTATCTTTTTTACGAAATCTGGTATTGTGTAATGACTAGAAACCATAAATCTAGTTCCCTGTATTTTCCAATAATTAATAACTGGCATGTTGTGCTGGAAACAAAGACTTCACAATGTCCTTTTCTTTGAACTAGTAAATAGAACTATACTCGTTCTTATGACAGGAAAATCGAGTTATGTAATGGATTTAGACGAAACGAGCGAATATTCTTTCTATCTCCCACTCTACGAAATTCGTTCGTTACACAAAACGTGATTCATCGAAATTCGTTGATTTCGTAGGGTGGGGGATAAAATGAACATTAGCTCGTTTGGTCTAAATCCAGCTCAAGATATTACCCGAACTTCACTCCAGGCAACCATTCATATGGCCGAGGATCGAACGGCCTGAAGAGCAGTGGCAGGAAGAATACCCCATAGGAGTCACGTCCCTCAGACATAAGGCCACGACTAGAAGAAAATAAAATAAAAATTGGCTTACAAACAAAAAGTCGCTTTGAAACTGTCACTACTCTTAGCAACCTCGTACGTTAGTATTGAAGCAGAATCGAGATACGAGCTTTATTCCAAGTATTTGTTACGAGTACTTAGTAATTACTAATTAGGGTTCTTGCAGCAAAACCCTCGTATAAATTATATCGCAACTTTCCGTACAAGTTTTAGCAAGATAATTGTCATATTTGAAGAATTATTATATGTTTTACAATTATTTTCTCCAACAATTTTCCATTTATTTTGGAAATTTGAAAGCTAATTATTCAGGTTTGTTCCCGCCGAAACTTAAATACAACTTTGTGTAGATATGTCTTATGTATTGGATATTAGTATGTAAGTAATATTAATTTACATACAGTTCTATTCTTTCTCTTTGTTGTTACCCAAGCAACTTGTTAATAATATACCGTAATTATTAGCGTTTCATTGTTTATATACTAGTTAGATACATTAGCGAGTAGGCGATTATTGAGTAAACTGCTCTGACTGATAAGTACTAGTTGTACGTTTTGCTGTAAAGGTGCATTTAGACTAAACGAGCATTCGCTCATTCTATCCCCCACTCTACGAAATTCGTTCATTACACAAAACGTGATTCGTCGAATTTCGTTGATTTCGTAGAGTGGAGGATAGAATGAGCGAATGCTCGTTTGGTCTAAAATTCTAAATACACCTTTAGAGTACGGTAACGATTTGAAAGTGGACATCATTAATGGGGTTAAAGTTAAAGTTAAGTTTTGTAAACTGATGATTTGTTTTTTTTTTGCAAAAAATAGTTTTAACAAATAGTATAGGTACTTACTGATAATAATATTATCTGATGGCGAAGCCGTATACACGCTGACCAAGTTGACCAGTCATGACCTTTATTACAATGTTCATAAAGTGTTTTATTGGTCACTTTACTCCGCCACGGCATTAAACAACGTATGGAAGGACTTGACACAATGACCCTTCCAATGACGTCTTTCGATCAGGCCTACAGACCGCGATCGTGTTGCAACTCTGTTGCACTTGCAAATTCTTACTTAAGTATGATAGAGACATCGATACTGAATTGATACGCAATTGGTTATAAAGCAAAATTGAAGGTAGTAACTCATATTGATGATAATCACTGACGAGGACTAGCTACACTGTAGTGAGATAGCCAAGTTCTACACATATAAAACTTTTGCTTTTGCTTGGTCGGTAGTAACCTTAATCAACACAAAAATCATGGAACCAATATTTCGGTAAGCATGCATATATCAGCTTACAAATAAACAGGGCCAGATTTAGAGGTTGAGAGGCTTCGGGGCAACAAAGGAGTGGCGGCCCCCTGGCCCCCAATTATTTTCCAAATAAAGTAGACATTTTTTTTCAGTCAAGTTTTTTAGTAATTTTTTTTTATGGAAACAAGTATTGATTATTTTATTAGAAACGACACACATTTATCTGAAATTAAAGTTTAGCGTTAACGAACGGAATCTCCCGAGCTTTTTTTGCCTACAAATCTAGTACTCGGAGTAGATCACTTTCCATACAAATAAAATGGCTAGTGTTTACTAGTTGGAATTTGATTATTTTTTTCGAAACCTCTATTGTGGGGGCCCTCTTTTGTGGAGGCCCCGGGGCTGTAGCCCCGGTTATCCCCCCTAAATCCGGCCCTGCTGAAATAAAAAAAAATCAAAATCGTT
>JALPQI010010485.1:0-52825 GCA_025490895.1 Thaumatotibia leucotreta
CCTACGTACATATTAGAGTACCTAATCCGTTATATAGTATCCTCAACAGCGTCAAGACACAACCGTTTCATATAGTTAGGTAGTCAAATACTTATCCAGTTATTAAAATTAGGCTTATTAATTCATATGTATCTACTTTAATAGCGTGACTCACAGACAGGATTGTTTTCGGGTTCACAGTTGACATCTTACTGCTAATGCAACTAAACTATGCGCATAACTATTGTAAAAATTGTCTTGCAGTTAATGTTTCAATATTATTATTATCATTTGGGAAGCTAAAATCAATTTAAGGCTTTGGAAAAAAAAAATCTCCGTGGCTTTTGAGTTGGGTCCTAATCTTTTCTCTGAGCGAGTTCAGATTATTTAATAATATAGTCTCCGTTAAATTAAGGAATTATTTTTTGCGTCTTTTGTCCTGACTACTAAGGCCAGGCCACTCGGTTATAAACGTCGGATTCCTCGGGCAAATAGGCTAGGAGAATATGGTCCTTCAATGGGTACCTATTGTGCCATCTAAAAATGTATTTATTATTTTAACAATACATCAGATTTTTCCTAAAGTTGGAAGAAATAATTTTCTTCAAGCCGTGAACGCTAGTAGAATTACTCGCCGAAACACGTGTGCACACTTCAAAATAAACCTATGAATTATGATACCTGTGGATATGCCTTTTGTCTGTGTAAGGCACCCGTCGGCAGTGTGATAATTGGATAACATTTCGCGGCGACGACGGAACCGCGCACATATGTCACAAGTCGAGGAGGATAAAATATGAATGTAGTTCGCAGAGCACACAGTCATTGTTTACCTGAGCGGAAACGGAAGCCACTCCATCTTGTGGTCTTAGGATAATTCATTCAAATCTAGTTAGTTGGATTAGATGTTACTGTTCTGTTTTTACTGAAGTGATATGTCTTTTTGGGTGTTGGTACTCGTCATTTACACCGAAAATAGAAGTATTTTAAACTGATGAAATTCTATATACATTAAAAAAAAACATGCAAGTTTACATTGATTAGTAATTACTATACGATAAAAAATAATGATTACCTAGCTAAAACAAAAGTGTATTTTAAGTCTAAGTTTGAACTAGTTGCTTAAATAGAGTTTTTACACTACTACTACTACTCCGTTGGCACAGGGACCCGAAGTGGATCTTCGCCTCCAACACGAGTTGGCGCCAACGCGCCCGGTTTTGTGCGATCTCCTCCCAGTTTTTCGCGTTCAGAGCACGTAGGTCCTTCTCTACCTCATCCTTCCACCGGTACTTAGGTTGGCCAAACAGCCTGCGGTTGGCCGCCCAAGACAGGCTCTCTTTACTGTCATCCGGCATTATTGTGATATGTGCGAGCCAGCGGAGTCTTCCAGATTTAATCTCCCCGATAATGTTTGGCTCCGCGACAATATCTTCCAGTTCTTGGTTCTTGCGGATTCTCCAACTGACATCTCGCCTCTGCGTTGCTCTCGGCGACTAAGAGCTTATTTTCTTTTTTTACGGTCAACGTCCAAGCTTCGCAGCCATGCATCAAGGTTGGCCTTATTATAGTTTTATAAATGCGTATCTTGGTTTTGCGATTCATGAGCTTGGACACTAGCACCTTGTGAAGTGTAGCCGTGCATCTCAGAGAATTTTGGATGCAAAGTTCAATTTCGTCTTCCCTGCGGTAGTACGGTCAGTACGAAAAATTCTGTACAAGAAAAATTTACAAAATGATAGTACTATATTATGGTGGTCGTTTTTGAGACTCATGCCCTATAATGGGTTAAGATATTTTTCACTTGTAAGTACAATTTTACTTTATTTTCAATTATCGCTGACAAATTGGTTGTAGTAAGCCCTTTGTCACTTACAAAGAGTAATTTATCTCGTAGACTATCAAAAGCGAATGAGAGGCATGGATTTGACAACAATGTCACAACTCGGCATCGAAATTATTAAGTTTTAATAACAGATTCGTTTAAACCGTTGATAAGGTGGAAGTACTAGTACCCGTCGCTGTACTAACTCGTCATCATAGCTTGAGTTGCCATCGATAAGATACAATCAACTATTAGTGCATTTAAACGATTAAAATGTGCCTTTCATCGTTCATAATTCATAACCCAACTTTGAAAAATTAGCTTATATCTAAATTATTTGCATAATTTTAAGACAGGCTGACTTTTATTAGGACTGAGGATTATTATTTTCAATGTCCCAATATGTGATGTAACATTCAAACTTTTACTGAGGTGCCATTGGAACACATTATATTGGAACTGCCAGCAAAATCACCTGACACTTACTCGTACAATGGAGTTGACTAAGAAAATTTGCAATTTTGAGAGATTTGGATACAATAAATACTATTTAACAAAACTTACAAACTCCTCTCCCAAAACACAATATGACAAAACTTTATATAGATTTATATAGGTACGAGCAAAACATCGTGATTCAAATAAATATTCTCTGTTAACATGTAGCGTACTGGTTTCCACCTTAAGTAGTATATTTCGGAAATGTCGCCGATCGCGTTTCCTAGTACCAAAAACATGATGGCAAAATTATTATTCGTTGTGAATTATTATACCGATTTGTTTTGTTTTAAAGGGGTTGTGTACATAAGCGGGTTTAAAACTTTTCAATTAACGAGTTGGGTTCGATGCTAACAAAGCGCTCGCGTTATTTACGATTATGTATATTTAACATTTCGAAAATAATGATTACTTTTTTTATAAGCATTAAGCAATAATCTAAATCTACAAAGGGATAACTAAACGGGGAAATAACTAACGACTGCTTAACGGGAAAAATTAAAACACGGGCCAATAGAATTTACCAGTGTCCTACTGTCTTCTGTTTAACCATTCAACTGTGTACTGTCAATCGAAAGATATGTATTGAAAACGCGTGAATTTCATAGTGGTAATTTCGGTTCCATATGCATACTACATACAGAATTTATTCAAAGCACGTACAGTCAAGGGCCAAATTTTGTATACAGTTTTAGTTACTTATGTTTGGAGCATACTGTCTAAATTTATATTAAAATACCCAGTTTACCATCGCCAGAGAGATTTGAACCCACTTACTCGGCTTTCGCGGCTGATACCTAAACCACTTGGGCGCTCAGACCTTATTTTTTCTTTGGTATATGACATCTAATATTTATAATTCTTAAAATACAATCAAAAGTATTCAATGAAATAATTTGATACATTTAAATAATTTGATGATATATACATATATTTACTTAAATACGTACACAGCCATGCCGAAGGAACAAACATTTTGTGATAAATAAATACACAAATAATGCCCTCGCCGGGATTCGAATCCGGAACCTCCAGCTTCGTAGGCAGGGTCACTACCAACTAGGCTATGGAGGCTGACAAACAACAACAATTACAACGGGAAATAATAATCAAAGGCAGGGTCGTTATCAACTAGGAGGGTAATTTTAGAATAAAATTATGATATTGCACTGAATCTGAATCAAATTCATTAGTAAATAACATTGAATTTCGCAGAATTACTAAAGCAATACACACTTTGACACAACACTCACGCAAATGAAAAGTCTTCGTCACATGTTATTTAATAAAAGCATGTTGAAATTAAGCGTAATATTCCAAGCAACGCTCTAACCTTTATTTAAAATTCAGCATACAAAATATGCTTTCCTCATTACGGTATGTCGTAGAAGTTAATTATATTTTGTGATTATGACGTTACCGTCTGACTTTATGCTACACCTAAAATCTAAATTGCTTTGGGTTTAAACTTGTCACATACAGCGATGATAATATTCGGAGATGGTGACAGAATATCAATATCGGTCGGATATTGACGGGTATGTACGACAGTTGGATGAGGAAAACTTACGCTCACAGGCTGTAGTTATCTATTTACATAAAGTGAGTTTTGCTTGTCAACCGACCATATGTAGTTAATGTAGTACACATAGCCAATTGGAAGCCTTAAGCCAGCTGTACACCTGTAAGTTCTTACGTAAGTTATAGGAACGGGGCCATACTAAGGAATGAGATAGTGATATTTGAGCATTTTCACTTTTTGGGTCACCCAATTAGCGTGAAGTTAAGAAACCTTAATTTCAGTCATTTTTGTAACGACAATTAAGCACAAAATTTCGATAATAACTCGGTTTTTGTGTTCATTTGACAAATTATAAGCCATATATTATAATGTAAAAACGCCGATCGAGTTTAAATTCCTAAAGATATTGTACTTAACTGTCGTTACAAAACTGACTGCAATTAAGGTTTTTTTAGGGTTCCGTAGCCAAAATGGCAAAAACGGAACCCTTATAGATTCGTCATGTCCGTCTGTCCGTCTGTCCGTCTGTCACAGCCGATTTACTCGGAAACTATAAATGCTACAGTAACGAAATTTGGTAAGGATATGTGTTGTATGAACCGCTACAGGTTTATGGATACTAAATTGTAAAAAAAACCACTGGGGTGGGGGCCCTCCATACATGTAACTGAGGGATAGAAATTTTTTTTTAGTTATATATACGCGTGTGGTTTGTATTAATAGAAAGGTCTTTGAAAATGATATGAAGGTTTATACATCTTATTTTTATTTAAGCAAATCGTTTTCGAGATATCAGCTCCCAAAGTCTGAAAAATGTGTCCCCCCCCCTCTATTTTATAAACTAAGCGACATAAAATTCTAAAAAGAATATATGTTATACACATTAATAAACTCTACCAACGATTTTTGGTTTAATTAAATTATCTCCTATAGTTTTTGAGGTAGGTTGATTTAACTGTATTTTTTTAATAATAAATTGATAATGGTACGGAACCCTTTGCGCGCGAATAGACTCGCACGTGGCCGGTTTTTTTAATTTCACGCTAATTGGGTGTCCCTAAAAGTGAAAATGCCCAAATATCACTATCTCATTCTTTGGTATAGCCCCGTCCCTATAATTTACGTAAGAACTTACAGGTGTACGAGCGCTGTTAGGTCACTTTAGAACCGTGTCACTGTGACAAGTTGTAAGAAATGTCTAAAAATCTGATTTATAACGTCACATAGGCACTGGTCTCACCGCGAGCTACTAAGTTATGAACTATCGGCGACAGTTCGATGAGGAAAACTTATGCTCACATGCTGTAGTTATCTATTTACATATCGTCGGGTGACAAGCAAAACTCACTATAAACTCACTACTCTTGGCAACCTCTTATATAAGTATTAAATCAGAACTCAGATACGAGCTTTATTTCAAGTAGGTATTTGTTACTTAGTGAGTTTTGCTTGTCTACCGATCATATTGTAGTACACTCAAACAATTTTATTGGAACCTTAGGCCAGCCGTACACCTGTAAGTTCTTACGTTATAGGGGTGGAGCTACACTAACGAATGAGAGCTGAATATCACTATCTCATTCCTTAGTATAGCTCCGTTCCTATAACTTACGTAAGAACTTACAGAATGCTTAGAGCGCTCGTACACCTGTAAGTTCTTACGTAAGTTATGGGGACGGAGCTATACTAAGGAATGAGAGGTGGATATCACTATCTCATCCCTTAGTATAGCCCCGTCCCTATAACTTACGTAAGAACTTACAGGATGCTTAGAGCGCTCGTACACCTGTAAGTTCTTACGTAAGTTATGGGGACGGAGCTATACTAAGGAATAAGAGGTGGATATCAATATCTCATTCCTTAGTATAGCTCCGTCCGTATAACTTACGTAAGAACTTACAGGATGCTTGGCCAAGTTGCCAATCGCTAACGCTTAATAGCGTATCGTAGTTTTCCCTCTATGTCACTTTTTCGGGTGCCCGTCTCTTCGCATAATGTTCATTGCGCAGAAAATGTTTTGGCCGAAACATTTGGCATATTGTTGAATGGCATAATAATCGTTTCGCCGAATTATTTTTATGCATACACATACAGAAGTCCTAAAGTATGTTTTTCCGAATATTCGTATGCCGATTATTAAATTATCTAAAATGTAATATTACTAATATTGATTGTCATAAAAAATATTTCGCATTATTATTAGAGTGGCTAAAATAATCGCACTTGTCTTTGAAACTAACTTAAACTACATCAATATTAAGTTGTCACGTCTATCAAATAGAATTACCTATTTGTAGATAACCTGATTGCAGAAAAACGAGAGGGGTAGAACCGATACGGTTAAGTTAGGTTAAAACATTAATATTAGACTTTTACAATACAAATTTGCGACGCCTTGCGGGTGTCCATGGGCGACGTTAATCGCTTTCCATCAGGCGATTCGTCTGTTCGTTTGCCACCTATAGCATAATAAAAAAAAAAAAACAAATACTAGGTCTGCTCCAGCTGCTAGGAGAAAGACCAAATAAGGGGGGCTCGGGGGGCGAAGCCCCCCGCATGAAAAAGAAAAACATTTCAAGATCATGTAATCCACCTGGATAGGTTCGTTAGGTATCTTTTGTCCCTTAGAGCGGAAATAGGAGCCCCGCCAGGGGCTCCGTCAACATGTTGGCGGATCGTATTTCATTTTAGTAGGCGTTATGTTTAGCAGCAATTTTAGAATGTACAAAATTAGGATCATCAAACATATGTATAATACAATTTCGGCAAAGGAATCTTAGACACAATAAGCATTAGGATGAATAATGTTTCGGTCAGACGACTTTAGGCGCAAAAACTTAGATACATGAAAAATATGCGAAACAATAATTCGGCGAAACAATTTTCGGCGTAAAATTCTTATGCGACATAATATTCGGAACAATACTTTTATGCGAGTCGATATAGACCCCACTTTTTCATATAAGTGCGACAAAGGCAGTTAGCTGCTTTTCGTTTACGATTGACGATTAAGCGTTAGCGATTGGCAACTTGTCTAAGCACCCAGGTGTACGAGCGCTCTTAAGTCACTTTAGAACCGTATCACTGTGACAAGTTGTAAGAAATGTGTAACAATTTGGTTTATAACGTTACTTAGACACAGTTCCCGAGTGGCTTAGGGTCCAGCGCCGGGCATAAAATAATCTGATTACTAAAGTAAATTACATTTTGTATGTTTACTATTTTACAATTCTATTTGGATTACGTTTTGCCCAACTCTGGTATGTAATATTTCACAAAAATATTGGTGATTCATTGAAGAGGTCATTTAAATAAAGATGCATTAGGATTAAGTTGAAGACAATTATATCTTTCCAAAAATTATTAAGTTTGTACGGAGGATTGGCTTATCTGGACGAAAATTGATTACCTATGTTTCACTCATACACAAATTATACTGTTTAGTGTTTAAGTCAAAATATATGATACTGAGTTTGAAATGGATTGGCACTATTTTTGTTAGGTATTCCCTGTGGTGGTGGTTTTGTTATAAAATAATGTCAAAAGCGTGAAGAATATAATGGATGTATGTATACTTAACATACTAAGAACTTACTTATATGTAAGTGTCTATAGGTATGACTTTTGAGGACAACCACCTTGCCTGGGCCATCGCCTGAGTTTTTTATAAGCTGGTTTGATACAAAGCCCTTACACTGCGTGTTACGTGTCGCTCACTATTACCGTGTTGAAACATTTCTAATAAACTGTGCTATTTCTGTCGTCGTTCTGTCAGAACAGAATTGCAACCAAATATAATTATAAATATTAGATGTCATATACCAAAGAAAAACGACCAAGATCACCTATGTCCGAGGTGAGGGATTGCATATACCCGAGAAATTTGACCGGTGGTTGCTAAGACCGAGTGGCCGAGGGGTACAGGCATCAGCCGCGAAAGCTGAGTACGTGGGTTCGATCCCCACCTCGGACATAGGTGATCTTGGTCGTTTTTCTTTGGTATATGACATCTAATATTTATAATTTATATAGTATTAAGTAGTGTGACTACTGGAGAAAAATTAAAAGTACAAATCAAAATATTTAGTTAATAAATAATTTGATTTGTGTTTTCACAATATGTTCAATAGATGGCAGCACCATCTCTCTCTAGCTATTCTAGAAAACTGTAAAGTATTCTAAATAGGAGGTGCAGGCATGTAGTTAGTGCTTGCCCTTAGAGAATGGTCAAAGGCGCCTAGCCTTGTAAGGGATTGCATATACCCGAGAAATTTGACCGGTGGTTGCTAAGACCGAGTGGCCGAGGGGTACAGGCATCAGCCGCGAAAGCTGAGTACGTGGGTTCGATCCCCACCTCGGACATAGGTGATCTTGGTCGTTTTTCTTTGGTATATGACATCTAATATTTATAATTTATATAGTATTAAGTAGTGTGACTACTGGAGAAAAATTAAAAGTACAAATCAAAATATTTAGTTAATAAATAATTTGATTTGTGTTTTCACAATATGTTCAAATATAATTACTTAAATACTTTTTTTTAATTTTGATTAAATACAAGTATGAATCTCTTGTAATTGTATTGTAATCAATCCCTTTGTCTATGTAAGTGTATTGTGACACAATTATATTAAGAAATTAATAACTTACTATTAAATAGAACTAAAATAAACTCTATTTGTAATGAAATGTAACATAACCCGGCACTCGTCAGCGCGCGTTGTGCATGAATGAAACGCGTTTCAAGAGTTGTTATGTAGAGTATTGAACACTTCATACCTACAAGTACAGCTTTATACGACTGTAATATAAACATGTCGTGCTCGGAACCCTTAAGACGGACCCTACTTACGCCCACGACCCTACTTGCGACCTATTTTAGTTCGGTTAAGTGAAATTACAACTAAAAAGATGGCGACGACGTTCACAAAGGAACTCTTAAGGATGGTAATTTTTCACTTTGTTTCTATTCGATTGTATATATTACATAGACCGTTATTTAGGGACTTCAAACTCACAATATAGAGTCACAAAACACGACGACAAATCGAGTTCGGCATTCGGCAGCCCGGATTCGTATTGCGTACGACGTTAATGGGATACGAGTCATTCTTCACATCTCGACTTTATTGGACTATACATCAGCGTGTGGTGTCATGGCATCACCATTATGAATTTTGGGACAGCAGAATTTCCATTTTTATAGCATGAAGAAGTATCTCAGGTCATCAGCCTCTGCCGGAATATTTGGAAAATTGATGAGCTCATATTTTGCCAATTACATTGTAGAAGTGCTAGGTTGGTTAGAATTTAATTAATTTAAATGGAATACAAGGTAGATATATGTCCATTCGAAATAATATTATAATCATTCAAGCCCTCAGTGCTTTAGATAAACAGTAAAATAATACACTCACGTAGGCGTTAAGTTTTGCTACACAAATCAATTTGAAATTGGGACTTTTTTCTTCGAAACTTAAACAAAATAAGTGATAAATACTAACTAAATTTTTAGTCACACCTGGCTAACAAGATCAGAGAGGCAGAAAATAAAACAGCATCGCGTGAAACAAACCATTTATATTCTTAAAAGAAATCTCCTGGAGGTAGTAACTCGTAAGTTAAAATGTTGCGAAACTGAAAAACGCAGCACTATTTGTCATGGCGACTTTGCGTCACAGACAATAACTTCACGTTGAAAAATCCCGCACCACCCCTTTGTCACATTTTGCAAAGAAAAGTATTCGCTTTTATTCATTTTGTCGGCTGCTCTTTACTTGGATTATGGAAAACCAGACACTTTTGTGAATGTGAGGATAATCAGATGACTCAGGGGCTAATTCTATTAAAAAACTTATTTGACGAAATCCTCAACTGACAATGTAAATATACAGGGATACAAATAAAAACAAGAGGTATATCATCAAAATCAACTATTATCAGTTTATTTTAGAATTATACTTATAACTAACGAGAGACTCAAACATATTAAAATTTTATCGAAACGGGTTACTCTCGTATTTAAGTCGATGATTGCTCGACATGTTAAACATTCGATAATATTTTAATACATTTCAGCCTAACTAGTCTACTGCTAGATATTGACTATTACTAAGTATGCGTATGCCCATACGTTTTACTATATATATTATATATACAGTAGGAGGTAACTAAATGTCCATAATTGTCACGTTTGACAAGCGGATTAGCGATCGAATTATCCTCTATGATGATGCCTAATATCAATAAGTACAGTATGAATGGTGGCACGTGGCTTATGATGGACCCGCTTTTACCGTTTACAATTATACAAAATAAGCAAACCACTTTTAGAACAAAACCTTATAACGAATTAAAAACCTATTAATAGTTAACCTATAAACATTAATAGTTCACATATATTTTTAGTTTAAATTATTGATTTTTATTAGTATGAACGTAAAAATATATCTGCAAACGTGTTTCACGTTATGTGTCAAAGACGATCAAATGCTATTGAAAGTCAGCCATAATTTGTATTTTTTTTTATTCTACCGACGATTGGTATAAATAATTAAAACATCTAAATTCTACCATTGAATCCCAAAATCCCGCTACGCCGTGCCTGTAGCAAGCTACGAGAAACACACGAGGATGGTATGTTAATCTGCTACGCTCGTAGATCCAACCATTTCCCGCTTTGTAGAGAAAGCGACCGCGATCGTAGAAACCGCGTAGCAGCCGACAGAGAATGAAATGTTTGAAACAGTACATTCGTCTACATTTAGAATAGTCTAAAGCTAATAACGCTATACATTTTTTTATGACCAGAGATCGGACAAATGTGCATATGGATATGACTCAAAAGTTGATTAAAGGAATAATTGAACGAATAATTTCTTCCAATTTGATTTCAAAGCTTTAAAGTGACTTATATACAAAGGTTTTCATAGTTACCGGTGTCAAATAGATAATTTTCTGAAAATGATTAATTATTCGATCAAATTGGGAGTCATGTCCATATTGTCCATGTTCTTGCGAACAATGACGCACGTTTGTCCGACCTCTGTTTATGACTGATTTATGTGGATTGTTAATAATTATTATAATTTATAGATAATGTAGGTACATATTTATAAAGCATACCCCATTTTATAAAAATAATTCTAGATCTACCTATCCAGTTTGGTATAGTCACGCATTAAAGTGTTGCTTGGCTGAAAAGCATAAATACCACAAGCTTTATAAAAAATACGGTAATCCAAGGGATTACGATTCTTTCTCTTTCCTTCGTAAGAGATGCAAGGTAATGACGGACAGGTGCTACAAAAAGTTTTTGAGATGTGTAGAAGAGGCTCTTCAGGATGACGTAAAGGTGTTTTGGCATTACGTTAAAAGTAGGAAGGGACGTTTTGCAATACCTAATACGATGCAATATGAATCTTCAAAAGCCACTGGGGGCCCGGCTATTTGTAATCTTTTCTCCTCATATTTTGGATCAGTCTTCGAACCCCCTACACCACAGTCTGTCTCTTTTTTCCATCTGCCTTCTCTTTGGTCAGGCCTAGTCTGGTTAATAGTTCCTTATGCTCTGCCTTTATCCCGGCAGACGACGTGCTTGATAAAATAAAGCAACTGGATAGAAAGAAGGGTGCGGATCCAGACGGCATCCCTCCGTCTTTTGTTAAATCATGCGCTAATGAACTCAGTCTTCCATTAAGTCTTATATTTAACAAGTCATTACAATCCGGAACATTTCCAATAGCATGGAAGACTGCTCATGTTGTTCCTATTCATAAATCTGGCGAAAAGTCAAATTGTGAAAACTACAGACCAATAAGTATCGTATCATGTGTGGCTAAATTGTTTGAATCTCTTGTGTATGTTCATTTTAAAACATTATTTTCGGAAAAACAACATGGTTTCATAAAAAATAGATCAACAGTTACTAATTTAATAGAATATAAAAATTACTTATGTACTAGTTTTGCGAGGAGAGGACAGGTGGATTCTATATACACGGACTTCTCCAAGGCCTTCGACAAAGTAGACCATAGTATACTGTGTCGAAAACTTTCTTTGTATGGAATACATGGCAGTCTATTTAGATGGGTTTGTTCATATTTAAACCAAAGAAGTCAACTAGTTGCCATGAATGGTTACTTGTCAGCTTCTGCGCTTATTACATCCGGCGTACCTCAGGGTTCGCATTTGGGCCCGTTATTGTTTATTGTCTTTATAAACGATTTGGTCGATCGTCTGTCATGCCCAGCCCTCTTATATGCGGATGACTTGAAGTTATATATGGAAGTGAACAATGACAGTGACTGTTTGAAGCTTCAAAATAACTTAACAGCAGTGTCTCATTGGTGTCACGATAATCACATGTCTCTGAATGAAAGTAAATGCTCAGAATTACAAAAGACTTTAAGAAGCCAGGCAGCCTATTGTGTCTCTTTCATAGCCTCGTGCGTAGTGTGCGACTCGAATATGGATGCACCGTCTGGTCCCCATATTACTCGGTGCATTAAAAAAACATAGAACGCGTTCAAAAGAGGTGCTTAAGCATACTATCGTACAGATACAGGCGTGATCTTTTACACGTCAGTTATGACCAACGGCTGCGGTTGCTTGGAATTTGTTCTCTCGAATTTCGTCGCCTTTTGCATGATATGTTGTTTCTGCATAAAATTTTATATTACAAATTAGATTCACCTTACATTCTTTCTCTTATTACATTTAACACCCCGCGGTTTAGAACCCGCTCTCCTAGGGTTTTTTCATTAAAGGTATACAGAAACAACACATCGTTCTACAACCCCTTAGTAAGGATGTGTCGCAGTGTACTGACATTGTAATGACTGGGCGGCGAAGTACTCTAATATTGATATCTTTGACTCGCGTTTTGCAGTATTCAGAAGGCGCGTCCTTACGACACTGCAGTCCGGCTTAGCCGGCTTAGCCGTTTAATTTAATTTAATTTTATTCAACAAACTAATTGACAATGTGTTGATGCATCCATTATATAATCATGGATGAATCATCACACATTAAGTAAATAAATAAATAAATAATAACTACATGAAATGAGATAATTTCAAACAATAATTATTAATTCACCTTTACTCTTACTCTTATTACCCGGGTTCTCTCCCTTGTTCAATACTTCGTATTCCAATAGTATCTTTCCATGTACCTTTTTTTTTCTTTTTTGTCTGCTATTTTTCTTATCTAGGAAAGTTATAGGTATTATTTTAAATTTAAGTTACTTTTGTTTAGGGATGTTTTTATTCTCTCTTTTTAACCATGCTGAACACACTTGTTTTGGGTAACATTCTATCTGAATACCTGTCTGATCTTTGTTATTATTGTTTGTACATGTATTGAATGTTGTCTGTTTGGTGTGTCTAATAAATAAAATAAAAATAAAATATTATCTATTTCATTAATGCATTTAAATATGTTAAATATCACTCAAATTAACCTAACGCTGTTTATTATTTGCCGTGTGGTGACGGCAGTAATAATATACATTTCTCATCACTGGAATTAAAGTTTCACTGACCCTTCTTTGATAGAAGATTGATGATGGCATCAGCGTCATCATAGTGGACACATTGCTGCGATCGGCAATCCGCCCAGCATCGCGATTATGGGCATTTATCTCCTAATGCGCATAGTTAATAGGAGAGACCTGCGTCCAGCAGCTGCAGTGGACTGAGATAGGCTGATGATGTGTGTATGTGTGTGTTGTTAATCATTCAATGTGTTACCTACATTCTTATAATTTAATATTAACCTCTCGTGTGTCGCGAATATGTTTTTTCGAATAGTTTCCTCTTCACTGATCAGTGCTTAGACATCCGAAGGGTTAACGACCGATAAGTAAATATAATAAAAGTAAATTAATAAACTTGCTAACATTTTTCTCTGTTCAATATAAATTATGTACGGGTATTTAACTACAAAATATCGTCTTGTGTATTATGGAATTTATGGGAAAATAGTTTAAGTTTGGTCACCACTACTTTTTAACTGATTTTGAAAAGAAGGAGGTTCTCATTTCGACTACTTTTGTATGAATGCTACACGATATGTCCGAAAATCGTGAACCGATTTTCTTTTTTTTATCGAATGGGTCGATAAAAAAATCGAAGATGAGAATCGAGATGGTTCCGTTGCCACCAAGTCGAAGTCTGATGATCGGAGCTTTGAGGAATCGGTTAAAGTCGGTTTTATAATTTGAAAACCGAATTTAACCGATTTCGCAAGCGCACGTCTCCTGCGTATTGACGTCATAGGACTCCGTTCCTGCCTCTTTGCGGAAACTGCATATTGCTTTCGAAATTATGCGTTTCACGTACATGAGTGGGGCACCAACTGAACGCAAATGAAATGTCGTTCATTTCATTCATACATTGTCTTCCAAGTTATTGTACTGTTTAAGAATGCCACAACATAAGATAATAAAAATAGTATCTATAAGATAATACGAAACTGGACGTGTTTTATCAATGATACTTTACTCAAAACATATTCATTTGACCGGAAATTCATTTGAAGAGGATCCTTTTAATGGGTCAAAATAAAACGAGAAATCATCGACTTAAATTACGTGAGTAAACCGATTTCCTTTTTTACGAATATTAATTAACAAACCCTACAAAGTTTGCGATTGCTAGAAATTCATGAACAATGAAATCTAGGATTCAATATTTGGAAAGCCTAGTTCCCTTTCAAATACCATTTCAATACGGGAAATCCGAAATTTACGCTTTTAAATAAAAGATTCCCAAACAACGAATCAAGCAATTTACACTGAAATTGTAAAACGCCCATTCTATTTATGCTTTTTCATTGATTGCTCTGTCATCAACAACACACAAGTTCCTTAAAAGCATTTATTTATTCGTATCGATCAATAAATTCACTTTCGCTTTTCATTCAATACATTCAGTTGATAAAAGAAAAAAGTAATCTCGTGGATTGGGCTCGAACACGCGAAAAAGATATTGGAAGCCATCCGAGAAATAAGAACAAGTCTTTTATACCGTCACAGATTATCTCGCCGAGTAAGTATATTTAGATACATTTGGAAACTTGGAAACCTGGAAGTTGGGGAGATACTTGGCGGCGACCGCGGCTTTAAACTTAAATACGTACTTTTAAATCTCGTTTTCCTGTAGGTTTTTTCTTTGTTTTGTAATTTCTGTTATTTTTTTATTAAAGTTAGTAGTTTATTAAAGTTGTATGTAAACGAAGTCCTAAAACACTTGATATGGGTATAACTCACAGGGTAATTGTGATAGTTAGTAATTTACCTCAAAAAGGACCGATAAAAGTACGAAACAATATCTTTTATGTCAAAATGTAGATATGTACGTAAACATACATAGGTACTCTATACATATACGTGGTTGTATCCAAAAAAAATATTTTTAGTTTTCCAAAATGTATTATTCATACCTACTCATAATCACGAGCTATTTCCGTTTTAACTAAGAACAAAAATACTAATTTTTTTATATCCTATAGCGTAACAAATCGGACACAAAATATTGTATAAAAGAGGACTTTATTGTATAAACAAGCTCGTGATTCTGAGTAGAATTTAAAAAAAATCAAAAATCTAAAACTCCAGTTGAAGGTACCTACAACCGTAAACAGTCCATATTGATAAGAAATTCGCCTGAGAAATAAATACCAGTGTACTTAAAAAAATACGAAATAGGATTACTTTATGAAACATTCAATATTTATTACTCTCAGGATCTTTTTCAATTCATGTCCAAAATAGATAGGCTTCATTAAACTCATTAGTTATAATGCACTCGAAAATTGGAAAATATCGCCCGTGGGAAGGACTGGAGCATACCTCCTGCGGAGTGAAATATGATGCGCATTACCTGAAGCCCTTGTTGTGTTGTTTTTATCGTAGCTCACTGTACCAGTGTTTACACAACCCTCAAAAACAGGGGAAATTTATAAGGGTAATTATATCAGTACTTGTACGCCCCGATAAAATGCCAGGGAACCAATGACGTATTTCTATCAGGCACGAAGACTGAAACGTAAGTGAGTAGACTCGAACACCATCGTCTTCTAAATAAAAAATATACAGTCAAATTTATAACCTCCTTCTTTTCTTGAAGTCGGTTGAAAAGAAAATAAGTATGACTGTAATAAGCCTCGTGAATAATGGACAGGACGGAATAGTAGGTAGTTAAAGTGGAAGTACCAATACGTAACATGTTAACAGAGAATATTTGTTTCAATCACGATATTTTGCTCTTAAATAAATCTAGATAAAGTATTGTCATGTGTTTTCGGAGACGTATTATTTATTTTATAGGGTGACATCAAAATTTCTCAAAATTGCAAATTTTCTTAATCAACTCCATTGTACCAGTAAGTGTCACAAGTGTAAGTGTCAGGTGCTTTTGCTGGTAGTCCCAATAGATGGCACCCCAGTACAAGTTTCAGTGTCAGATATTGGGACATTGAAAATATTAACACTCAGTCCTAATAAATGTCAGCCTGTCTTAAAATTATGCAAATAATTTAGATATAAGCTAATTATTTCAAAGTTGGGATTTTCAAAGGGTACATACATTTGCCATAGTTTAAATGCCCTAATAGTTGATTTTATCTTATCAATGGCAACTCAAGCTATGCCGACGAGTATTGGTGCAGCGTCGGGTACTAGTACTTCCACCTTATATGTATTGTTTATCTTTTCCGTCATAAAGTCCACACAGTATCGTAGAAGTAGGGCATTCTAGGCGTCCAACGAATATCGTTAAGATACTGTTTTCCAGGGATTATCCAATTTGCACAATACATAAAGGTCGTTTTAGCATATTAAGTCTCTTTATTTATATACATTCAAAAATAAACTGTTAAGACATTTAGTTGAAGAAAGAAATTGCATACACTAGGATATACTAGAAATATATTGAGGAGAAGTTTCTTAAGTTACGAAACTTCTATAGAGAATGTCCTCAGCAATTTAAATTTTACAAGCAATCTAATCATACCAAAACCATTGTATATACATGCCTTTTATGGAATAGTTTATGCTTTGTTTACTCAATTGCGAAATACAATATTCTTCAATAAAAAAAATAGTTCCCATGGAAACATTCTCAATGAGAACTTACTCATAAATTCTCATGAAAATTCTCGGCAATTTCCGAGTATATTTCCGCAATTTTGAGAATGTTTCGCAACTTGTACATTGCTATGATATACACAGTTCTCTGAAGCATGAGCCTATTTATAGATCTAAGAATACATACAACTCCTAAATCTAATTCTGTATTCCTCCAAACCTAAACCAACGAAATATTGGAACTCATGTCAAGGAAATAAAATCATAATAGACCTACAGTAATAACAGACCGAGGTTTTCTATCTTGATTTCAGATTTTAGGCAAGCGTCGAATTGTTCTCGCACTTAATATACGTAATAAAAATAGGCCACACTGTTGATGACATCACTTAATTTGTGTTAGAAACACGTGTGTTATTTTTAATTCGCCTTAAAACAAAATAAAATGTGTAAGTAAATAAACTTAAAATCCGTACACCATTATTGTTTGAAACTCTTTTTTACCTTTTGGCATAAGTAACTAGTGAAAGATTTTTTAAAATTTATGTTAAGTTATGATAGTGTAGTAAAATAGAAAATAAAATAAAAAAACTAAGATGATAACGTATTACATAAGGTCAGCAACTCAGCACCACTTCAACGTGAAAAATATGATCGCTTAATAGACAATTTTTGTGCAATATTTTTATTCGATTTACCTATTTGTATTCATAAGGAATTTCTTTGAATAGATAAACGGATAAGAAGGGTTTTCCGTATTAAATTTGCGAGGGTCTGACGAATTGAAAACAAACCAAGAGATTGTAATGAAACTTTTACTACGTACTAAATCATAATAAGGTTAACTTCATTTCACATACAGCTCAACGGGTCAATTTGTGAATGAAAATGATAACTGTAAGTTCAATATTTTTGCTTTCTATCCTTTAAATCTATTAAAAACAGTAATTCGTGTATTTATGTATAATTTTGTTCTACCGTTCCATTTACTCCCTAGATCACCCTATTGTGACGTCACCGCGGCAACAATCCGGGGTCTAGTAATAACTTAATTTACTTATCAAAAACCATTCACTATGAAACAACGTAGATTTTGCCTTTGAATGACATACTAATTTAGAAGATGTTTTTCATTCATGGGCTGCCTTGTGAGTAAAAACTTCAATGCGCTTTTTCATTAAATATTTTTTTCGCTGACTGGATAACCTTGCCGAAAAATTATCTTAAAATTACATACACAGGATGTAGCATTCATAGACTGGCACTTGTTAGTGTAAATACATAGCTAAAACTCTAATTAGCGTATATATTTCTGTAGCCAAAATGGCAAAAACGGAACCCTTATAGTTTCGCCATGTCCATCTGTCCGTCTGTCCGCAGCATAGCTCAGTGTCCGTTAATACTATTAATCTGCAATTTGGTACTGGTATACATATTAATCATGAAAGTGTGGGGTATCCTTAAATCGGTCTCTTAAAAAAATAAGGGTATTGAAAGAAAGTTTTTTTTTAAGGCAACATTTTCAAAGATGGTCGCTTTCCAAAAAATTGTGTACTCCCTTTTAATCCTTAGGTCCAAAAAAATATGAATAAAATAATGAATAGTGGGCTCTCTATAAGCCCACTATTCATGATTTCAACTATAAAATAAAACTATTTTGAACATAATCGGCCCAGCCGTTTTTGAATAACTACGGAATCCTGCACTGAGCATGGCCCGATATGCTCTTGGCCGGTTTTTTTCAATAATACTTTTACTTAACGCTCAGGCACGGGTCCTACCAAAAGCAAAGTGGCGATTGATAGCTTAAAAGATTAGCGCTCCCATGTAAACAAAAGAGACACGGCGATATTTCGCTCAGCAGAGCAATTGGCGACTGGCTGGGTTGCGACCTTATTGTAAATGACATTATTTTGAAATATTTACTTTTTTGACATGTTTATAATTGCTAGTTATCCTGCCTTTGTATCTTGTTTTTATAACATTATAAAGTGTGTTGAAATATAGTTTTTAATTCCCAATATTCCCATTCTTCCTCATTCAGTCCACACCCGCAGCTATCGTTACTAGCTGAGCGCAAATATATAAGGCAGGTCCCACGACCTGTCTGAATGTAAGCGGTGCTTGCATTCACTTTAAAGTTACCCTTATCTAGTAATTATCTTGTAGAAACAACAAAATAAATGCCTTTCCTGTGCCTAGTGCTATTATTCGTGGTTGTCGCTGAGAGCCGCGAAGAATTTATATTCCGCACTGCGACTCATAAATTTGAGTGAGCGTTCTCGGAGCTGTTAGTTTGTTCTACGTTCGCAGATATTTATGACGCACTCTCTAAGATTTTCTTACTAATTAGTAATTAGTGGGTTCAGTAATCAGCATGCTAGGCCATGATGACGTTCTGCAATCTGTCAATTAGTTATTTAAGTCAAAACGAAGCGAAGCTTTAGCCTTCGTTGTTAGGTTTTATTTTACGAGCTCGATAATTATCTTTATATCCTAAATTACTCCTCAGAATATTAAAATAAATTAAACAATTTACTATCAAATCAATTAAGGTTTATTGAAAAATAAGACAAGAATTAAATACATTTACAGAATTAAAAAATATGTAGGTACAATAAAAAAAATAAACATTTACTTAAAAAAAACATTTGTCAGTACCTACGTCTAGCTAGTATGCACAAGATAAATAAAATTACCTATTTAAGTACAATTTTTTTATTCATACCTTCTCATACCTATGCAAAATAATGTTATGCTCATTAAATTTATCCCCAACTCATCTTTATCACTATTTACGTTATGCGTAGTCTTTTATGCCAAATATTGTTTATGCAACTAAAATTATATGCATAACAACTTATGGTAATTAGAAGTAATATTTTTTTATTCTTACATGTGGTTTATTGTTTTAATTATTATATTGAAGGGATCTAGGATAGATTTGCACAGAATTAAATAATTTTACAACAAGAGAACTCAGGTTTTATTAAATCTCAAAACAATTATTAATTTTATAATGCTTATAAACCGTTATTACACTTAAAGAAACTAAATAAAACGTAACACACAATGATTGCTTATTTCCTCACTATTTAATCACTTCACTCAAAAGCAGTTAGGTATGGCTCACGTGACCCTTCGATCAAGGAGATTCTGGAAACCTCTGTCTGCCGCAAGCGCCTCGAAGTCAATGACGAGCGATGGGCGTGCGCCTGCCGCGCTCTCGCTATAGCTACCTAGCTATGCGTATAGGTAGTGACGTCACAACCGGTAGATCAAGGCGGCGATCAATTGAACTCCTTATACGGCTTCTCCTGATATTGTGTCGTCCTCGACACAGGCTGGATTGATGTTGCTACCATCAGTGGTGTTAGATGTAACTGGTCCGGCTGCATCACGGGACACCGTAGTACCAGGGACCGTAGACGACGCAGTTAAGTCATCTTCCAAGTTTTCATCTGAAAACAACACTGAATTAGAAACTATTCGACAGTCTTGGCTAATAGTCATTCAAGCTTCCGAATCTGACGCCAGTTCATCATTCAATTCATTCATCAATCAATGCAAAGCTCGCACACATTCTTCACTCTTTAAATAACTCGAGACGTCTCATTAAAAGTCGAACCCAACTGATGATACATCTCCAGCATAAACCGGAGAGTTTCTAGCAGAAACCGCCGCTTCTTCTGGCTATCTAGGACGTGGCCTTAACCTGAAAACATACTTGACGCAGACCGTATTCATACGTCAAGGATGTCAAGATGCTTTACACGCAGACCGTATTCGAACGTGTAAGCCTAGTCTGCACGCAGACCGTATTCATACGTGTAAACTAATCAACACGCAGACCGTATTCATACGTGTGAAATGTACAACACGCAGACCGTATTCAAACGTGTGTACCGTACAACACGCAGACCGTATTCAAACGTGTGTACTGCACAACAAGTAGACCATAATCATACAAGTGTGCCGTCCGCCTGTCGGACCGTCAGCTGCTAAGTAAAACTTTGTGACAAAAGTGGCCAAAGAGAAGTACTTCATACAAACATTACTTACATTCAAAGAATGCAGCACACGTGTCTGGACACCACTCGCCTCTCCAAGGCACCATGTGTTGAGCAGCAGCCTGCGTGGTCTTGCCGTAGCCGCCGCTGAGCAAGCGTAGCACGTAGCGTCCACTTGGAAGCGCCTCCACTACCTTGTAAGGGCCTCGCATTCCTGAATCGAGCTTTCCTGTCGACTGAGAAAACTTAATGACGAATACTAAGTCGTCAATGTTGAATTGACGAGGTAGATGCCGTTGTCGATTGACTCTCTCGTCTTGCTGGGTCTGATTCCTTTTCAGCAAGAGGCGGGTCCTGCTCCTAGTAATCTCCCGCAGGGCCTCCCGATTAGGAGATGACCCTTCGACTGCCACGTCACGCACCAATGCACGAATAGCAGGGGTTGTTGCTTCTGTACCTATTAGGAGATTCAGAGGGGAGGCTTGTGTTGTTTTCTGTTTAGTTATGTTTAACACCAGCTGCAGCTTCCATAACGTCTCTGACCAAGAGGCGTTCTTGTAATTTGCTTGAATGCGCAACATATTAAGGACAGTTCGCATATAGCGCTCGGCCTGGCCATTAGCGTGGTGCATCTCCGGGGTAATATAATGGAGCTCACAACCAAGCTCTTTTATCCATGTTTCGAAATCGTTAGACTCGAACATGCGTCCTTTATCAGTGATCATGAGCTTGGGCACGCCAAAGACAGAGATTGCTTGTGTGACGACACGCTTAAGTTCGGCAGCATCTTGTTTATAAATAGGGTACAAAAGGGTAAACTTTGTGAACGAGTCTACAATAAGAAGGATGAATCTGTAGCCTTCTGAAACTGGCAAAGGTCCAAGGGCATCAGCGTGAACCGTATGAAATGGGGTATCAGGTTTTTCCCATGAAGTGATATTCTGTAAGGGAGCACGGGGAACCCTCTTATGAGAAATGCAGACAAGGCAATGTGCCACGTATTTACTAACGAATTGCTGAAGGCCTGGGAACCAAAAGTGTCTTAAGATGAGGTCTAAAGTTTTCTCGACACCAATATGCTCGTGCTCATCGTGGAAAATTCTTAAAAGACTGAGCCGATGACCTCTGGGGATGTAACACAGCAATCGTGGTTGTCCACCTACTGGGACGTACTTGTAGTACAGGGTGTCGTTTTGAATTGAATAACGACTAGCATCTAAGCTACCATCGTGAAGTTTTTGTATAAGAGATTGAGTTTCGTTATCAGCAGACTGTGCTATCTGAGCCCAATTACGAGGTTTTTTAATGTGATTCACAAGAGTTATGGGATTTCGACTAAAATAATCTGCATGCGACTTCATAACCCCCTTGCGATATTCGATTGAGAAATCGAAATCTTGCAGATAGACCCACCAACGAGCAACGCGGGGCAACAAGTCTTTTTTACGTTCAGTTGATTTTAAAGCATTGCAATCGGTGACAACTACAAATTTTAAACCTACAAGATAATGTCGAAAGTTTTGTAGAGCTTTAACGACAGCGAGAGTTTCTAACTCATAGGAATGGTATTTGCTTTCAGCTCCCTGAGTAGACCTGCTAAAATATGCTACGACATGTTTCTTTAAATCTGGGTGGATTTGTAATAAAACAGCACCATACCCTATACTGCTCGCGTCTGTATGGACTTGAGTGGGAAGCTCTCGATTAAAAATGGCTAGAACTGGTTCGCTAGTTAATTGTTTAATGAGATCTTGTCGGACAGCTTCGCACTCCGCCGTCCAAAGGAATTTGAAAAAAACGTCCAAAGGAATTTTTTACGTGTAAGATGCGCAATAGGTGCAGTTTTAGAGGCATAGTCTTTAATGTAGCGCCTAAAATATCCCGCCAAACCTAATAATTGTCGAACTTGCCGAACATTTTCTGGAGGTGAGGTGTTAACTAAGGCTTCAACTTTTCTTGGGCTCGGTCTAACCTGACCTTGAGATATTACTTTACCCAAATACTCCACCTCAGTTACAAGAAACGAACATTTGGCTAAATTTATTGAAAATCCAGCGCTTGTAAGAGTCTGAAGGACTCGATCCAATAACTCAACGCCCTCTCTCACAGAATGACTTAAAAGAAGCACGTCATCAACGTAGACTAGGACGTTCCCCTCATTAATATGATCACGCAAGGTATCGTTAATTATGCGCTGGTAAACTATAGGAGAATTAGCCAAACCATAAGGCATTTTGACATATTCAAAATGATCTTCAGGTGTTACAAAACCAGTGAGAGGAATACA
Source organism: Thaumatotibia leucotreta (assembly GCA_025490895.1). NCBI lineage: Eukaryota > Metazoa > Arthropoda > Insecta > Lepidoptera > Tortricidae > Thaumatotibia > Thaumatotibia leucotreta. Next base: position 23,212 of record JALPQI010010485.1, read on the forward strand.
TTCTTCTTTAAGAGGAATTTGGTGGAAGCCTGTTGCCATATCAAGACAAGAGAAAAACTTATAACCACCCAACCTATCGATATGATCGTCTATTAGTGGAAGTGGGTAACGATCCTTTACTGTGATGCGATTAAGTGCACGAAAATCTACGCAAAGCCTATCGGAGCCGTCACGTTTCTTTACGAGTATTATCGGGCTTGCGTATTCTGATCTAGAACGCCTAATGACGCCTTTGTTTAATAAGTCTTGTGTAATTTCTCGAACCTTGAGTTTTTCTTGATACGACAGTTTGTACGGTCGATACACCACTGGTGTGGATTTGGTGAGCTTTATTTCCATTTCGCCTGTTTTAACTGTAGTCGCAGCAGTACCAGATATCAAAAAGGTGGAAAATCTATTAATGACAGTCATAAGGCTTACCAAATCCTCACCTTGAAGAGGCGTATTTACTTTAGCATGATTTTCTAATTCAATCGCATTGACGCAATGAGACCCGGTATTAGAATGTGTAAGTGTAAGGTATTGCTCGTCTTTGGTTCTGTAATAAGTTATTCCATCGCGATTTAATACGTCTGTGCCTATAATAACCGATGCATTCATATATTTAGCCGGCACTACTAGTAAGTCTGCTTCGATCGCTATGTTACTAAACTCGACAGTTAATGTGACATAAGACGTAGTAGCTATTTCTTTGTCACTTAGCCCTTTAATCGATGAAAGTCTAGGTTTAGGCTGGCAAGTTATATGCTTAAGGGCATCTGAAGAAATCAAGGACACGTCAAGGGCACCGCTATCAATAAGTACGTCAACCGGCACGCCATTTATAACCGCAGTAGTTATGTCGTTATTGTCTGGACAAGAAGTAGACCGATGAGTGCAAAGATTTATATTACGCTGATTGCGCTGTTCTGACCGCGCTTTAGCAAAGCATTTATCCTCGGTGTGTCCCGGTTTCTTACAGAATGTACACGAATTGCTAGGACCTGGGCTCGAGACTGGCCCTGATTGTGTGTTAGAAGAACTAGCAACAGATGACCCCGTTGATTACAATTGAAACATTTCTGACCGGAATTAAAGTTATTCCTCGTTTGAGATTGTTTTTTATTGTAACCTGTATTATCTCGCTTTGGTAATCTAGGTTTCGTATAAATGGACAAAATTGAAACGATATTTTCAGGGTTGAGGTTTGCGTTGGCTGCCGCTGCACGCACTTGAGGACTGTCTATACCACGAATAACAATTAAAGTCCTCAATTCATCACTTAGACCTTGAACAATCTTTAAACGCAATAAGCTACGCCGTGCATATTCCGCGAAGGACGAATATTTATCAGATGTACTATTCATGGAGTCGAATAAAATGTTAGCGTAGTCTAGCTTATTGGGGCAAAGGGACATAAACTCGCGTTTAAAATTTGACCAAGTTCTGTCGTTAGTGACCCACTCATTTAACCAGACCTTAGCGTCACCTTTTAAACAAGAAGCAACACGCGATAAACACTCGTGGTCGTTCCAATTGTTAACTGTTCTGGCGCGATCTACTTCGTCGCACCATGCCTCGATGTTATGTAAGGAGGGGTCGAAATTAGAGACGTAATAATGCTGCGACCTGATGGGTTGTGCAGATTTGATAGCCTCCATTAGAGCTTGTGCAAGAGTAGACGCCTCAGAACACGGATCACGAGATTCTAAATAATGCTGCCGAGGTGGGACACTTGTAAAATCTGGCAACGGTGGTGTTCTAGGTGTAGGTACACGTTCCGCCTGAACCCGCATCTCCCCATCGTTAGAGATATTACGCGAAATACGTTGGGACCCGCGACGTAAGCTACTTCGCGAGCGGTCGCGCCGTGGGATACGTGAAACATTGTGCGAATGGTTACGTCTCGTCCTGCTATTCGAACGAAGTGTAGTTCTACTACGTGACCTACGCCTATTTCTACTACGCGAGCGACGCCTAACCCTACTTCGAGGACAGCGTCTTTCGGCACTCCGCGAATCACTTCGATCTGGAACACGCGAGCCATTTCGCGAACCACGACGTCCATCACTCGAGCTACATTGCGATTCAAAACTGCCATGATCACTAGATCTGCTTCGCGAAAGAAGTCTATGCCGCCGTAAATGACGCCGTTTGCGAACACGCGACCTACCTCGAGTGTGTGATCGTTCCCACGAACGTGACCGTGATTTAGTACGCACCATTATAAAATTCACTCAAATTAAAACAAGCAATAAAAGCAGTAGCAATAAACCAATAACAAAGTAATAAGCAATCAAATACTACCAAGCTATTTAAAGCGCAAAGCAATACGTAACGGTTTTCAGAGTTCAAATTTTATTACGTAATCTTAGCATGTGGGCAACTCAGTCCTTTATCGCACTTCTGATGAAGGGATCTAGGATAGATTTGCACAGAATTAAATAATTTTACAACAAGAGAACTCAGGTTTTATTAAATCTCAAAACAATTATTAATTTTATAATGCTTATAAACCGTTATTACACTTAAAGAAACTAAATAAAACGTAACACACAATGATTGCTTATTTCCTCACTATTTAATCACTTCACTCAAAAGCAGTTAGGTATGGCTCACGTGACCCTTCGATCAAGGAGATTCTGGAAACCTCTGTCTGCCGCAAGCGCCTCGAAGTCAATGACGAGCGATGGATGGGCGTGCGCCTGCCGCGCTCTCGCTATAGCTACCTAGCTATGCGTATAGGTAGTGACGTCACAACCGGTAGGCCAAGGCGGCGATCAATTGAACTCCTTATAATATAAATACAAACTTATAGCGGCAGCATTGCATGCATAAAGCATTTGTGTCTAGTTCTGTAATAGGGTGGTCAAAAATGGAATGACTGAAAGCTGCCACGTAGTACATAAAAAAACCAGGACGTCTAACGCGCGCTTAAAATGCCCTCAAAAACGATTTTGTAATTGTGCCGCCGTGCTTTCCATAATATTATATAATATTATGTGCGCGCAACATCTTTGAGAAATTCAAATATAATATAGCCCATCAAAACTTGGACGGGACGGCAGTAACAAATATTTTTAAATAGTGGGTTTAGTTTATACAGGATAATTCAGCTTATAAACGTGATTTATTCAAGAGCGTGTGACACTTGTCACCAACATTTCAGTTTTGAAAGGCTATTTTATATGGAATCTATGTATGATGAACTGGATCTAATACAAAATCTCTACTCCTTCAAGTTATATACTTATCTTCTTCTAACTTTCTTAAGAAAGTCAAATATCACATACCTAAACTTCTATTGGACTTAGTATCCAATTTCTTGCTATTTGTACTTATTTACGCAACAAATTTCTAAGCACGACTTTTCCTAAGTCCCTGGTAACGAATTCCAGCTCACATTCGCGGCATAATACTCTTATATTCGCACAATGGTGCTAAAAAAAACTTGTTTCGTTAGAGCTGTTCATTAAGAGGGCGAGGCCGGCTAGAGTCTGCTTGACCTAATTACTCCTCTAGTGTCACTGTGATGAGATTTTTTTTTGTAATGTACCTATTTATCTGTCTGCCGGTGTCGTCCAGGGACGCTTATTTTCACATTTTATTTGAAATGTAGGTTAAAGTTACACCAATTCAAAAATAAGTAACATAAATAAGTAGCTATGGACTAGATTTTGTTTGGAAGCAAACAGATGGTGATTTTTTACGCACTAGTGCGAAAATTGGTTAATTTTTTTCAGGTCTTGTTGTGTCGTTAATTTATCACGACTCGTTTTGAACTACTTTTTTTTACACTTCTAACGTAATGTACTATTTTAATAGAGGTACTTACAAAAAATTCGCTCACATGACACTTGTTACAAGCGTGCTTTATAAATATGTACTAGCAATAAATCTTACATTAGGTATTGAGATTTGCAACCTCTAGATTTGCAATATTCCAGCTCCTAAATCCTTTTTTTGTTTGTCCAGACAAAAATAACAAAAGTAAAATGAATTATTCATATACGTACTCGTATATACAGTAAATGCTCAAGAATCGGTATTCTACACACCTATTAGTTACACATAAAAATAGAATACAATAGTGAAAAAGTTAAACTTACTGGGTTTTATTTTCGTCCAAATACAATTTTAATTAACGAACCATTTTTAGTTTCGAACTTTTCTACACTGTAATCACGAGTGATACTTATGTGATTTATTTTTAATTCCATATACACAACTAGACAGACGTAGCTATACGAAAATCGGAAATCAAAGAGAAAATTCATTTGCGTATAGTACTTTCTAGTTTGTTTTGCTTCTGTAATGTTTTCTAAACGTCAGAATGGTTGTTGAAAGTAAATTTCTTTGCATTTGTAAATGTACGTCGACGGTAGATATGGAAAAATCTGACACACGGAAATCGCATTGGCGGAAATCGAATAACGTACCGTATGCGACTGGATGCGTTTTTGACGCATGTTGTTTTTATAGCTACGGAAATAACATTTTTTACTTTTTAACAGACTTCAAAAAACCGGCCAAGAGCATGTCGGGCCATGCTCAGTGTAGGGTTCCGTAGTTATTCAAAAACGGCTGGGCCGATTATGTTCGAAATTGTTTTATATTAAAATATTCTATAAGCCATGTATATATTCATGATTTTCATCAAAAGTTAGAGGGGGGGACACATTTTTTTTCTGTTGGAGCGGCTATATGGGTAAGGCCGCGGATTTTGACGAATGTGACACAGACATAACATAAAAAAAATACGTTACGTTACCACAAAACGCAACGAAAGTTTCTATAAAGCTCAGCTCATACTGGTATGAGCTCTGATTAAATAAAGGTCGTAAAAAAAAACATATTTTTATCACTAAATAGTTGTTTTAATCAGATATAATAATCAACCCATATAATGTAATTTCTCATACTTAGTAATTACTTAAATTAACAGTATTTATAAATGTTTAAATGCCATAATCTTTGGAACTAAATAAACTAAATAAATCACCATAAATGCTTAAATGGAAATTGAACTGTTATTAATTAACACTATTAAACGCGTTAATAATTATACTGTATTTTATTAGCCCTAGGGGGGTAAAATTACCCACTGGAAAAAGCTAATTACATAAAAAAACGCAAATCGAAATACCTAAATAACAAAATAATTTGATTTGTTTCGCAAACACTTGTTACAGTATGCTGTCATTCAAAATCTAATAAAACTCATTGAAATTAGTAAATTTCTGTGTGCACTTCCCTTTACCACATATTTTCGTTACGTAACATAAAAAATACGTTACGTTTTGTAAAAATGTAACGTATTCGTAACATAAGTGTAACGTATATTTGAAAAAAGGTTGATTATCTTGGTAAATAATTGCAATCTGAACATAATAATACATGCTACTGACGTTTGAAACTAAACCCTTTCGTATGAAAAACAGCCGTTTAATAATAATCACTACTTACCGTAAAAATCACACTACCACTTTAGACGTTTTTTGCTAAAACTTTCGCCGCGTGCACTGTGACAACCATTTGTTAACGAATTAATGGGAGTGAGTGTGCCTATGGGTGTTGCCCTACTAGAATAAGAGTTCCTAGTGTCGATAAACACATTTCTACCAACATTGGCTTAAATATGACCTTAAAAAAGCGTTACGAAAGTATCGTAACGTAAGTTTGGAATTGGTGACCCAAAAAGTAAAGGGAAAGAAAACAGTAAAATTGTTCACATATCATAAGTCCTTAATGAACGAAGCAATCGTTTATCATTATAATTTGGTTTCAAATCAAACATTTAATGCTGACAAGTTTAATAATATGAAAAAAAAAGGTTTTAGGTACTCGTAGTCGAAAAAATTACTCGACTTACGTTACGTTTTGGCAGAAATATTTATTTATTAATTTTAAATAAAGAGCTAAATTAGCTATTTCATTTGATTACATGTAACTGAGCATAGGGGAATATTTTAAAATTGATCAGAGTTCTCTAGATGTTATCAGTTTTGTTTTATGAGCAAGACAAATTTTAAGCTCCGAATTCGTCAAAATCCGCGGCCTTACCCATATCCGAAAATATTAACTTTAGAAAAAAACTTTCTTTAAAGAACCTTATTCTTTTCGAGATACCTATTCATTTATACCCAACACTATTGGATTGCAGGAAATAAAAAAAAAATTCCCACTTCACCAATTGGGAGGTACCCGAAAAACTTTTTTTTTCTGCTCTTTATTGTACCACTTTGTTGGCACGATGTATACCTGTACCAAATTGCAGATTTCTAGTATTAACGGCTACTGAGATATACTGCGAACAGACGGACATGGCGAAACTATAACCCTTTGCAACCGAAAAGTCGCGATTTGCTAACTTAATAATGAACTTTTTTTAATTGACAATTAATTGTAATCAAATGGTTTTTTTGTATTTATATTACTCTTATAGATCTCTTCGAGAATATTTGAGTGGGTATGACCCCGAGATGGTCCCATTGACACCAAGTCGCGGTCTGATAATGGGATCTTGGAGATATCGATTAATCTCAGTCCTTTTTTTATTTGGTTAATATTTACGTCCATACTCATAGTTAATAGGAGAGGCCTATGTCTAGCAGTGGACTAAAATAGGCTGATGATGCGATGAAATGTGATTTACTGTGATGACCTTAAAGTATGTTGGAGAGGGGTAAGGTCAGTGCAAATGTTTTCCTATCAGGAACCAGTAAATGTTTTTGCTCAAATCTAGAAGAAGAACCTGGGGAAGTATATACACTTAATAGAAAACTACTGCCAATTGACACTTAACCAGTAAATTATTTAACAGTGTTTTATTCCTGGTGGTGAGTATAAGCGCCTATACTTGATAGTGATTTATTGTGCCAATAACAGATTCTGGATCTAATTCAGTAGACACCTTTTGCCATCGGTAAAATAAAGTGCCCAGTACACTTGCGTTAATGTATCTATTCCCAAATCGTATCCGATAGTGGTCTATCAACGTTAAGGAATGTTCGGCAACTCCGACTTATGTGAGCCGTTCCTACAAGTTTAATGAACATAGAGCTGAGTGCAGTTCGCCCAATCAATTGCCTTTATCGATCCCTTTAGCAGAATCTGTACTAGTTTCCTTTTGTCTTTTTACTAGAATGACCCCGATTTCGTTCCTAAGACTAAAGATGTGCTGTTCAAGTGTATTCCTAATGGGCAGTTGATTTCTTATATTCCTGTAACAATATTTTAAGCAAATCGTCTCGAACCTGATATTAAAGAATATTTACTTAGTTAATATTTTTTACTGAAGGTCTAGTACAAGATATTAATTCTTAAATTCAGATTTTATATTAAGGTTTAAAAGATAGTTATGAATAATGTCGGTAGGCACTCAACTAATACAATGGAAAGTCGAGTGTACGACATCAATGAAAACAGCCATCAATAAAAACTATATATATACCTATTACGAGTATATATAGGTATATGAGCCTCAAATTCAAATTCATTTATTTTGCAAGAACATACAGGTGTTGAGGGTAAATGTCACAAGTATTATAGGTACGATTTTACCTATAGTGTGACTGTACATTCTACCACAATATTTCTGGAATGCAAAATCTTACACTAGCTTAATATTAAATAATCGAAAATTAAATTAAATTAATTAAAATGTAGAATTATCAAAATATTACATTATCAAAATAGTACATTCTACCACAACATGGAATGCAAAATCTTACACTAGCTTAATATTAAATAATCGAAAATTAAATCAAATTAATTAAAATGTCGAATTATCAAAATATTCATACAGATTATAAAACGGTCTTGTTGTCAAAAATGCTTTCAATTTTTTTGAAAAATCATGTACATTATTAGATTTTCGTATATCCTCATTTAAAAAAATATACATTTTAATGCCATTATATTCCAAACTACTTCTAAAGTGCATATAATTTTTCTATTCTGGTAAATTTATGTCTTAATACATACATAGGTCTATTTTTTGTTAGACTTGCAAAACGGTTCCTATTCTTAAAAATGAAAATACAAACCAAATATATATACAGAGAGGTAACTGTTAGTATTTTATGTTTCACAAACAGAGGGCGGCAATGTGCAAGCCGCTTCAAGGACGTTTAGACATATAATTAATGTTAAATTAGAAGCAAATTATGGTTAAAATGTAATATATAATTCCTTATTATGAGCGACAAACTGGAACGTTTTACTTAAAAGGCTTAATAATAACATAAACACAGATCCTATCGAGACCAAATTACGAAGATCCACTGTTCCTACTGAGCAGTTCTTCCTTAGCCTTACCTACTTTTATTAGATACAAAAAAAACTGCGTGTTCAGTTTTTCAACTCATTGTTGTTCACTTAAGATACAAAACATGGTCTCGTATTCGGAAACAAAAACACAAAAAAGAAAATGTCCGAAGATATCTTCGTGCCTGAAATCCTATTAAGACAGTTTTGAGTTCGAGGATAGTCGAACAACATCGAACAGCGAGAAGATGAACTTGTGGAAGATTGAGATCTTCGACCGAAATTTTATGGATGTCTGATTTGTAATGAACACAGATTCGGTTTACATTGCACGGATACAACAAATTATCTCATTTGTTGTATGTAGACATTTTTAGTGCTAGAATTTGTTACAATATCATGTAATAAGTTGGTTGAATTATATTCAATTAATACATCTTCGAAGTCACATCTCTGGAATGCATTGCCTTTCTATGGAAGCATTTTGCTTCTCTTCGGCCATACGAGTAAACACTTTTACTGTTATATATAGGTTTTTTTTTTGTTTAAAACGTTGAAATATCATGAAAGCAATAGAAAAATTATAATTTTCAAACTTCCCGAAAAAAACGACTTTTCAGTCAGAGTACCCAAACAGGTTGATGCCTTTCTCGATGCCTTGTTTCTCAAAATAGCACCTAAAACCTGGCCTATACATGTAAAAAATATCTTATTAATCTTGGTAATCTTGGTCAACGACACTTATTCGTTGACATCCTTTAACTAAAGTTGACAACAGGCGAAAACGAACCTTAGAGCTCTTATTAAGGTCACTTTGATCTTTAAAATGAGGTATACCTCTAACTCGGCACATGCGGGCATCAAACTATAACTCTATACTAATATGTGCTTTATTAGAAGGCGTATCTCCATGTTTGACTGATTTGAATTAAAAATGTATTCCTCATCTCACTGACGTAACATTTAAAATAAAACCCATCATGGCACCTAGCCCTTAACTGAATTAAAATATGTCGGAGACATGAGTTACAAAATCTAGAAAACGATAAGCAATGTTTTGCTTGGAGTGGTCTTTGCTTGATCCATGCAGGTAGATGATTAATCAGGTTGGGATCTACCCACCTATGAACAGGTGGCTGGTGACCTGACAGCTTAAAAGGTCACTACTGCAGTGTTCAAAAATTCGTTCTCGTGTTAGACATTGAACGATTAACTCTTGTCTTGTTATGTGAAGGGTTAACATTCTTACGAAGGAAGTTATTTCTATGGGGTACGCATCTATGCATGGACGCAAGCTTAGAACTAACTCTCCATTCGTTTTCTACTAGTGCGTAGATGCGTAGATACAGTATTCTGAGTACTGTTAGTAACGAGTAGCTAGGAGGCAGATAGCTAAAATCCTACCCCTCTTAGCTCGGCTGCCGTTCGGGCTATCCGTCAAATACATAAAAAAGTGCAATACCTTCTTTTTGGATTTTTGATGATTTCATTACTGTATGGTAATAAACAAATAGTAAAAATAATTTAACACGATAACAAAGCGATCAAAGTTACCGCGTCAGAAGTTGACTGCTATTAAGCTTCTACGACCAATTAAAACTACCAATACTAGTCATCATCATCATATCAGCCGAAAGACGTCCACTGCTGAACATAGGCCTCCCCCAAAGATTGTCACAATTACCGGTCCTATGCCACCCGCATCCAGCGGACTCCTGCAACCTTCACCAGGTCATCAGTCCACCTTGTGAGGGGCCTATCCACGCTGCGCCTTCCGGTACGTGACCGCCACTCGAGGGCATTTCTCAGAGCGTACACAGACATCTCATTCATCTGGTCACGTTTTTTTTGGAAGTGGCTGAATGACTTGAGGTTGGTTTTGGTTTTTTTTTTTTTTTATACCACGTCGGTGGCAAACAAGCATACGGCCCGCCTGATGGAAAGCAGTCACCGTAGCCTATGGGCGCTTGCAACCCCAGGGGTGTCACATGCGCGTTGCCGACCCAATAAGAACTTGTACACTCCTCTTTTGAAGAACCCCATACTGTAGTCCAACGGGAAAACCTCGGCAGGGAGCTCATTCCACAGACGGACCGTCCGCGGGAGGAAGTTCCTCTGAAACCGCACGGTGCGCGACCATTTAGGTTGCAAGGTGTGAGGATGAGCGCCCAGTCGGTGGCGAGCGGTGCGATGATGAAAAGTGGACGTTGGCATCATGTCGAACAGTTCTTCAGAGCACAGCCCATTGTACAGACGATAGAACACACATAAGGAGGCGAAGTCTCTCCTTAGACTTAAGGGTTCAATACCGCCTGTGAGTCTGGGATCGGCGACTATTCGGACAGCTCGTCTCTGAACCGAGTCAAAGGGTGCAAGCTGGTATACAGGTGCTCCTGCCCAGAGGTGACAGCAATACTCCATATGGGGTCTGACTTGCGACTTATATAACAGAAGTCTTTGCCCCGGAGTAAAGTATCCCCTCGCTTTATTGAGCACCCCGAGCTTTTTGGATGCCAGCGTAGCTTTTCCCTCTAGGTGACATCGGAATTGGACGTCGTTGGAAATGTCGATTCCGAGGATCCCAATACTCCCTGACATGGTAAGAGCTGTGTCATGGAACTTTGGAGCCACAGTAAATGGGGTTTTTTTAGCGGTAAACGCGCAAACTTGTGTCTTTGTGGGGTTGAACCTGACTAGGTTATCCCGACCCCATAACGAGACTCTAGATAAAGTGTTCTCGATGTCAGACACAAGTTTTCCGCGACTTTCCAGTACCACAGAGCGAGGGATATTAGCACGGCCTGTGTAAAAAGTATCCCCAGTACTGTCATCCGCATAGCAATGGAGGTCGCCGATAGACAACATGTCATTGATATGCAGAAGGAACAGCGTTGGGGATAGCACAGAGCCTTGCGGGACGCCAGCGTTTATGTCCATGCTATCAGAGCAGCTACCGTCTACTACGGCACGAATGCGTCTGCCGGACAAAAAGCTAGCAATCCATCTGCATAATCCCTCGGGCAGTCCATAAGATGGCAACTTCGACAAAAGGCCCCTATGCCAGACCCGATCGAACGCCTTCGCTATATCTAGGCTGACTGCCAAAGCCTCGCCTTGACTCTCAATGGCTGATGCCCAGCGGTGAGTGAGGTACACTAGAAGATCACCGGTAGAGCGACCGTGGCGAAAGCCATACTGGCGGTCGCTTATAAGATCGTGTTCTTCTAGGTAACCAAGGAGCTTAGCGTTAACTATACGCTCCATGACCTTAGAGAGAAGGGAGGTGATAGCGATAGGCCTATAATTCGATGGATCCGATCTGTCACCCTTTTTTGGAACAGGGTGCACAAGGGCCGTCTTCCACGAAGATGGAACTTCCCGTTTGATACTGCAAAGAGCGAAGAGACGCGTTAACACAGGACACAACTCAGGAGCACAACGTTTAAGCACCACTGCAGGTATGCCGTCTGGCCCGTTCGACAGCAACTCCCGCCGAACATCTTTCTGGGAGATGCGAATTTCTGGCATGGAGTGTGCGCACCGCGGAATGGTAGGCGGTATAATGCTGCCGTCATCGCTCACAGTCGAGTTCGAGGCAAAAAGAGCACCTAGAAGATCGGCTTTCTCTTTTGCACTATGGACCAGATTACCGTCAGCATTTCGCAGTGGTGGCAGGGACGACCGACAAAAGTTTCCCTCGGCAGCTTTGGCAAGTGACCAGAAGGCCCTACTCCCGGAAGGGTGGCCTGCAAGCTTCTCGCCAAATCTGCCGACAAAATCAAATTTTGCTCTGGCAACAGCTCTTTTGCAGGACCTCGAGGCAGCATTCAGTCTGCGTTTCGCATCAGAGACGTTCGGATCCTTATCAGTTACGGCCTTGGTCCAAGCCCTGTAAGCAGCCTGCTTTTGAACCGCAGCTTCTTTACAGGGCCGGTTAAACCAAGGTCGCTTCTTTGCTCCTGTAGCGATTAGTGAGTTGGGAATGAAAGAGTCCATTCCCAGCTGTATCGTCTCGGTGACATTAGTCGCACAGGAGTCAGGATCATCCGATGCGAAACAGAGCTGCCTCCAAGGGTACGAAGCGTAGAATTCACGCAATCCGTCCCAATCTGCTGACCCGTACTGCCAAACGCGACGAGTAGTAGTAGGTCGCGGTGGTTCTCGCTGCGCGCAAGGCGAATTTGTCCGGATAAGGCAGTGATCGGACGAGCCGAGAGGTGCATTTACTGCGATGGTGTATCCGTCCGGATGCGTGGTCAACAGAAGGTCAAGCAAGGAGCTCGTATGGTCCTCGATATCTGGTATTCTCGTGGGAGAACGTACCAGTTGTGAGAGCCCATAGGCCAGAGAAAATTCGTGAGCAGACCTTCCCGCAAAGTCGGTGGACCGGGAGCCCAGCCACTCAACGTGGTGGGCATTAAAGTCCCCCAAAATCACCAGCTCCGCGGAAGGGTACTGCTCAAGCACTCTGTCGGATGTCGACTGTATGTGCTCGAAGAGTCGGGTTGTCTCTGTGTTGCCACTGTGAGACCTGTAAAGGCACGCGTAGACTCTGGTGTGGCCGCCGTAGTCCACACGCACCCACAAAACTGACAGGTCCCTGTCTTCAAAGGCAAGAAGACGACGACAGCATACATCCTGCCGGGCGTACATACATACACCGGCGTGTCTCACGAACTTATGTTCGAGTGTATAGCCGGGGTACAATAGGTACGATATATCCGCCGGGCAGGATATTTGCGTCTCCGTGAGGAAAAGTATGGTCGGCTGCGCAGTTTCCAGGTGGCAGTGGACTGCGTTTAGGTTAGAGTGGATACCCCTGATGTTGCAGTAGTCCACTTGTGTGGATGGAGATGCCGCTGATAGTCCAAACTTTTTCTGTTTTCGCGCCATTATAGTGGGTGTACTTAATCCTAAGAAGGGTTCGAAGTGCCGACGACTCAAGGGACAAACAAACGGAACAAATCTGGCAGGGGACAGCGCAGGTAGTGCGGTCTGCAGGCATGGCGTACGGAAGGGCCCCCGGTCCCCCCCTGTGGCAGCGGCCGGGTCCACTCCGGTCTCCTCCTCCGGCACGGCCACTACTCCAGGGATTTTGCGCAGGTTGGCGGTTCAGCCTCCCAGGGCGGAGATTACGTGGTTCCTGGGTTCGGGAACCCTACTGACCTACGGGCGGCCAGCGGTCAGCCGTTTCACCGGGTCTCCCTGATAGCCGCACCTGCATGCCGCGCCAACACAGGCCGAAGCCAGTATTGTCAGTTCCGTAGGTCCCCCCGTCGGCAGCACTCCGCACCCTCGTTGGGCCTGGCTACCTTACTCACCAGCAGGAACACAACACTATGTGTAGGGGATAGTGTTATTTGGCTGCGGTTTTCTGTAAGGCGGAGGTACTTCCCCAGTTGGGCTCTGCTCTAGATAAGAGCGAGATGGCATCCGCTGTGCTGTGCCCTACCACACAAAGCGGGATGTCATTCGCTATGCCCTACCTCAACTAAAACACTGTGGTTGTCTTATAGAGAGACGGGTGCTGTATCTGATGACCAAAAAGATGTAGCCACTTCCAAAAAAAGGTGACGAATGAGATGTCCGTTTACGCTCTGAGAAATGCCCTCGAGAACCTTCCCGCCCCGAATACTATTAATTTAATATTTTCATTACATTTTAATACTTACCTATTTAAAAAACTCAGTAAGTAACCATTCAATACCACGACAAACAAATCAAAATCGTGCACGATAGATGATCCAAAGCGGAAATCCAAGGGTTTAATTAAAAAAAGTTAATTACCACCGTCCGTCAGCGAGCCCGTCGATCGTACCCCGATTTGTTTTACATTACCAAACAGAATCTTCTCACCAATTTTAACGAGTGAGTTTTATTTTCAGATCTCTGAGTTTCAAGCAACTTTTCCATCAAGCCTGCGGGGAGCAACTTTCCACTTAAAATTCTACTTAGTAAACGGGAACAAAATATTCCTTTCATTCGAGTCGTAGCGCACTCACCAATTATTTTATTTTGTAAACACAATTAGGTAAGCAGGCTTGCAGCTTCTAAAAAAATATTGGCCAATTTTGTATATATATATATATATACCGAAAAAAATTAAGCAAATCCAAAAATTTGCATTATTCCATAATCACGCACTTTCAGAACCAACACAATTTTCATCTTATCACCAACTTAAAACCGTACATCTTCAGTTCACATACATTTTTAGTTAACTTTATTGATATTTATTAGTATTAACGTAAAATCTACGAACGTATTTCACGATGTGTCTTAGGACAACAAAATTAAATACTATTGAAAGTAAGCCATATTTGCTTAGGTACAATTTAAAACATACATTAGTACATTTTAAATAATTATTGTTATTTTTTACAAATTTTCGTAATATAGATAGGTTACTTTACAGAGCTTTTAAGGTACCTATAACTATATATCAATTAAGGATCGTAATTCAGTACTATTTTGTAAACATTCTAATTGTACTATTATTGTTCAAAAATGTACCAAACAACTTTATTAAGTCCATTTAAAGTCTGAAATGTAGCCACTAGAAATAAAATTTACTAGTGTATTTACCCTGACTAAACAATTTTAAATTATGAAAACAAACAGTTCTTATATATTTTGTTTAATATCTAAGATTCTGGAATCTAGAATATTGAAAGCAATGTGATAAAAAATATCCTATCCATAAGGTATTCCTTGAGTATAAATAAAACCCACAATTGTAAGCCAGCAAGCAACCGTTTGGCGGCCGGCGGGCTACCCATATATCAGCCGCCCGCTTTTAATCTCACCAGGCCTATTTATTTACATTTATTTCAAAGATATTTCCCCACCGGAATTTCCCGCTTGGAATTGGTGGAATTTCCTTAGCTTAGCTGATTTGTATGGCTCCTGTTGTTATTGTTTATTTGCAAAGCAAAATAGCTTCTTGTTTATTAAGGGTTTACGAAAGCAGGCGGCGTTGGTATATTTAAAGGTATTCATTAATGTAAGCGAAATTTTTAATCTTATATAATCGTTGTAAGACATAACAATTTCTCAATGAAGTCTTAGAATTTCTTTGGAAAAATTATATCGGTTCCTTCAAAAAATAAAATCAACTTGATACGCAATCAAATACCCTATACCTTTACATTTAGCAATTCTTTAAAAATAGCCCATTTAGATATAACCAAAGACACTAAAGTGTATAAGAAACTAAAGGAGTTTTATTTTGTATGAATTTATTATCAAATACCTATGAGGTATATTAATATTGCGTAAAATTCTATGCATAATCTCTAACCATGAAAACAAGTAAATGAAATTTGTCACCCTGCGGCGAGACTTCTTTTAACGCGGACCCACTAGACTAGATCACAGTCATAACTCATTTTATATAACGCCTGAAAGTCAAGCGCGATTTTTTTTAACTTCATAATAAAATTAAGACACTCCGGATTAAACATCTCTCTCAGGAGCCGGTTTTATGAGAATTTTATGCGAAAACACTAGCGTTTATGCGAAGATGCTTCATTAATGAAACAAGTTTTAAATTAAAGTAATTTATGTGTTGTTAATCCACTATAATTTATTACAAACCAATTAAAATAGATACCTACAAAGTATATAGTTATATAAAATCATATTAATTCTTACAAAAAAATTTACGTATTTATTGTGAAAGTGTATCTCCAGATCTCTGTAGGCAACTGTCAAATCCGTGATACCAAACATAAGTAATGGAAATTTAAATCGTTTCTCTAGCTCACATCCACCGTAAGTAGTACTAGAAAGACTAATATTATGTAGAATAAACTTTTCATCACACTTGCTGTCTAAGCGCGCCATTGCTTGCATGCATAGCGGGAGTAACAGAAAAGTGAAATTCCCTAGGAAGTAATAGAAATGTCAGTACGTATGTCATTTAATAATATTTTATCTTAAACTAATTTTTTGGACGACAAGTGTAATGAAAAACATTGCGTGCATCACGGTACGTTAAGCGAAATACTAATTCAAGGCATTAAAAGACTCTTCTAATAATCTCGTTAGTAATTCCGTACTTACCTCCCTTGATGTACAATATACTATACTTGTAATATTTAGGAGACATAAAACAACATAGCACTTCAATGGTCACGACCGGCGACCTACTAGAAACTTTCCTTCCCGAAGTCTACCCACTAGCTTAAAATACTTCACCATTAAAAAAGGTTTTGGAAAACATGGGTTCATGTGCTTACAGTTCTATCGGCCACGTAAAGATTGTCCATAATTTATTCGCTACCGTAATTCGTCAACCCGTACAATATAGTTGGAGCAGTGATTTTTCTAACACCGAACAATGGCGGCACTCGTGGATTTGTCACGACGCAAGGGAAAGTTTCCAGAAACGTCGCACACAGCTGTGCACCCAATCCATATTACTCACAATTTACGTAAACGTGCTATGCGGGCTTGAGTAGTGTTGTACTTTTTGCTAACGATGTTGCTTGTACTCTAAGAACATCTGCTCCTTTAGCACGGTCGGCAAATCGAGCTTTTACAAAATTAACACTAAGGCATGTATCTACTGAGACATACTACATAAAATCATTAAACCTATTGTCGAACTTTATTTCTGCTAAGACTTAAATAACATGATTAAAGGTTTATTAGTTGAAAACAACAAATAAGTACTTAACAATAATATTGACTACAAACTAAATCTTAAAAAATGTTTTAAAATATAAACTTAAATAAAATTAAACATAAAAAAACCCTTAAAATGGCCTACTGGGCCTATTGGTTCCCGACGCAAAGGTGCCCATCACACTCTCTGCGTTTCCGCGCTGAATCGCGAAGCCATTAAACTACTTCCTAATCCTTTATTCGCAGCCAGAAGTTGATTCCCAATGTAACTAAGATAGGTATGAAGTTATGAACAATTAACCTAATATTGTTTACGGGGGAGAAATTTATTACAAATAATCTGCTTATGAGCTGAGTTATCTCCTATAATATAACTACATAACTCTATCTTACCACCTGTATTTTGGTATCTGGCTTGTTTACATATCTGTTAAGCTTAATGATTGGCTTGTAATGAATGCCCTTTGGCCTTAAACCCACCGTCTGCTACACATTTTTCTTTCTTTAGCGCAATAAAGTTTCTATAAAAATGTTTCTATTTGTAGTACACAAGAGAGTAACATAAAGCTCGCTGTTTAAATTTAAATCTTTAGTAAATAAAGTGGAGAAGAACCCTCTTGAAATAGAACTAACATGGCAAGCACTTAGCTCGCATCTATGTCAAGGGGAAAGCAGGCCCGCCCCAGCCTAATACTAAGTACGATTACTAAGTACACAAATACTATAGCGAGCAGTCCGGGCGATAGCAGGTGTCCCTAATGATGCACCTGCACGCGAGTACTTTCGACATTTGCGCATACTAACATTACCCTCTTTGTTAATCCAACAAGTAGCGATATTTACCTATAATAATTGCCAAGACTTTAAAACAAAATCAACTAACACAAACTATAATCTGCGTAGTAATAAAAACGCGGGCCATTTTGCCCCCGTGCCGCACAAACTCGCGAAATCGAAACGGTCCGTGTACGTCCTCGGCCCTCTCATATACAGCAAGCTGCCGGACAGTATCAGGGGTGCACCTTCCGCCCGTGTATTTAAAGGGAAACTTAAACAATGGCTACTGCAGGCGCAATTTTATGATCTAAATGAATTGTTATATAATACATAATAATGAACCGTTATACAATATACCGTTGTAAGTACCTATAAAATGTATCAATTAATGTATGGAATCTTAAATATTTACAAAATGTAATAGTTATTCTAGTAGAATAATACGTAATATATTGACATTGACATGTATTAATAATCGGTATGTATTAACTGATGACCTGTAACGAATGTTACTAATAAATATTTTCTTTTCTTTTCTTTTCTTTTCTTTACTCAATGCAGTACAAATAGAAAGGTTCGGTATAAAAGCACGAAGCTTTAATACCTCGACGTTTTTTGTAATGGAGTTTTTGGTAATTTAGAGTATACATTTTTAGTATCCATTGCTTTCGGAGATGAGGTAAGCCTAGCAATATAGAGCATTTTAATGATGATAATGACGAGAATCGATGAAACAATTATTTGGTTTTAGTAAGTAAATATATATATTATGCATTTGTTAGTAGTAAGTTTTCTTAAAGTCTAATTTAATTTATGTTATTATTAGGGGTCGGAAAAACTTCTCAAGTGGACTTGACATAGCACATACATCCATAAAATATACATATCTACACACCCACATATTGTAAGTTGAAGATTCCGAGATAGGGAATAAAATTGGGATACAGATTTTTCAATAATATTCGTGTTTTTCTTGGCTAAAGTGTTCCCATGTGTCAATTTTAAAGTTTTGTTAAAGATTTGCACCCATAGTTTCGACCCCTAGTTATTATGCCACTCGTTCTGAGCTACCAAAATTAAATATTATTGAAAGTTAGCTAAAACTACATTTTAAATAATATTGTTATTTTTTACATATTTTCGTAATATAGATAGATACTTTACATAGCTTTTAAGGTACCTATAACTATAAATCAATTAAGGATCGTAATTCAGTACTCTCTTGTATTCTAATAATTGTACTATTATTGTTCAGAAATATCCCAAACAACTTTATTAAGTCCATTTAAAGTCTGAAATGAAGCCACTAGAAACAAAATTTACTGGTGTACCCTGACTAAACAATTTAAAATGATGAAAAAAACAGTACTTAAATATTTTGTTTAATATCTAGGACAATATTTTATTTTAATTTTTTCATTTTACATATTTGGAGAATCAACGGCCAAAAAATAATATCAATATCTAAATGTTTCGACAATTCATTGAGATTTCGACTGGCACGTGTTAGAAAACTATTTTGCCTGTATTTGGAAGATGCCTTTTTATTGATATGGTCATGGTACCTTTTGAGACGAATGGGTGTATTAAAGTGTAACTTAACTACTGAGCAATTCAAAACAATCGGTTAATCCACTAGTAATGTTTAACAAATAGGTAATGTCAGCTATTTCACGGCGCTTATAAATATAATTTTGGAATCTAGAATATTGAAAGCAATGTGATAAAAAATATCCTATCCATAAGGTATTCCTTGAGTATAAATAAAACCCACAATTGTAAGCCAGCAAGCAACCGTTTGGCGGCCGGCGGGCTACCCATATATCAGCCGCCCGCTTTTAATCTCACCAGGCCTATTTATTTACATTTATTTCAAAGATATTTCCCCACCGGAATTTCCCGCTTGGAATTGGTGGAATTTCCTTAGCTTAGCTGATTTGTATGGCTCCTGTTGTTATTGTTTATTTGCAAAGCAAAATAGCTTCTTGTTTATTAAGGGTTTACGAAAGCAGGCGGCGTTGGCATATTTAAAGGTATTCATTAATGTAAGCGAAATTTTTAATCTTATATAATCGTTGTAAGACATAACAATTTCTCAATGAAGTCTTAGAATTTCTTTGAAAAATTGATATCGGTTCCTTCAAAAAATGAAATCAACTTGATACGCAATCAAATACCCTATACCTTTAATATTTAACACTCTTTAAGGGTCGGATAGATGTGGGAAATTTTACAGATTCTGTCAAATTTCCCCATTTCGCACACACGCGCACTTCACGCACACTACCTCATTTTACCGAGTGGGGTCATTGAACCTTGGTGATTTTTTTTAATGAAAGCGGCCGAGTTTGTAATTTATCACTACCTCTTTTGAAAAATTACACTTGTCGAAGTACTAGATGGTAAAAAAGATAGAGAGGGATAGATTTTATAAGACTATCCTTGTCATTTCGCGTCGTGCAAATGCAATGCAAAAGACATATTTAATAATATACAATTATGGGGCTTGTATCCAATGCATGTATTTTCATAGGTATGTAATTGTTTCACTCTCGTAGTCGCGTGGTTTGAATTTAGTTTTGGTATTACTTAAAATCTGCGCGTCTTGTTGAGTGAAACACGTACAGTCAAGGGCAAAAATATGTATACACTTTTTTACTTAGGTCTAGAGTATAAGGTCTAAAATTGTATATATATATTTACTTTGACTTTTTAGTAGTAGGTAAGCGTAGAATGATTTGTTGTAGCCTGTTTCAATTGTAAAATCAGTTACATACAGTATCTATCTATCTATCTATCTCCCAAGTTGCGACATGCCAAGAAATGAGCCATTCCTCGTTCTTGAAAATGAATTATCAGTACAGATCAATCAATTTGGTACAGTCGCCATCAGATATATCTGAGCGACCACGGCACTTAAAAATATCTGCCATAACCAAATAACGCCATGATAATAGAGGCCTGCTCAGATATTTATGAGCACCCTGGCTCCGCTATATCAGATGGCGACTGTACAGCATCGTATTCTGATTAGGAAATAGTAAGAGAAAAAAAATCCGCGGAATAACAATATTGACTTGGTTCGAGAGTATGCCTGTTTGACCAACTGGTTGTACGGCAAGCCATAGTACACTATCATTAAAAATAAAAATGTTCTATTTTTCCTAATGAGAGCACGATATTGTTGAATATAGGCCCTGAGTATTCACTATCACCCTCTTTTCGTGGACATTCGCCCACTGCTGTGTGCGCCAAACGTACAGAGTCTGCCAACGATTGCACAGTGCCAACGACGCACATTTTGCGAGTCCACACTAATTTGGTATAGTGGTGAAAACACTGAAAACCTTGAACGGGGTGATTTAGTAGGCTATACTGAATAACCTTTACTATATGGGGCCAATCACAAAATCTAAAAAAAATGTCTTTTTCATATATTGTGACCGATTGATGACGACATTTTGTATGAAAGAGCCAATTTTTTTTGGAATTTCAGGGTTAGCTCCATAGCAAAAGTCTTTCAGAATAAACCTACCAAATCATCCTGTTCAAGGTTTTCAGTGGGTAGTGTAACGCGTTGTATATTCTAAATTGGAGATTATTAAGAATTTAATGTACCTGAAAAATTGTTTAATGAGATTAATAAGTGTATAGATGTAATGCACAATCTCTTATTTTCGTATCTTGAAGAAAAAACCCGATTCTATCTTTGCCACAATTCGCTTCAATGCAATGGATTAGGTGAAGTAGTTTCCGAGAAAAGCCAAATGAATGGAATTATGCATTACATTTGTATAATTATTAATGTGAGTTACCAGCAGTTATCAGGTTTTTTCAGGACTTATTTTACCAAAAAGTTGCCTTCATTATAAAAATAAAAATGCACATAAAACATTAGGGCATTTATTATTTATTATATTACCTATCTTAATTACAACAAAAAACTAGATCCTAAAAAAATATTACTTTTATTAATTTAAATATTAGATGTCACATAGGTACTAATAATCAATATTGAAGTTTACCAACGCCAGAGGTGGAATTTGGACTGACGTCCTCAGTTCTGCGGCTGATGCTAAACTACTCAGCCACTCCTGTGGTTTAAGCATCAGCCACGAAAACTGAGGACCTTGGGATCAAATCCCACCTCTGGCGTTGGGGAACTTCGGTCTTTTTTCTTTGTATATGGCATCTAATTTTAACTTTATATAGGTACCTACATAGTAGTGTTACTACCTACTTAAAAAAATAACTTAAAAAATATTTTATAAAATAATTTGAGTTGTTCCACAAAAATTGTAACCGTTATAATGGCGGGACCAGATCCTGAATTCGATCGATTCATATTGCATTATTTAGTACTGAATTAGTACTATTTGGTACCAGTTGTAAAATAATTTGAACCTCTTCAATTTCAAAGTTATATTCAATCAGTCTGGTCCCGCCATTATAACGTTATAATGGCGAAACCAGGTCCTGAATTCTGTCGACTCATATTGCATTATTTAGTACTGAAATGATACTATTTGGTACCTTTTGTAAAAAAAATAGTACCTCTTCCATTTCAAAGTTATATTTGAAATAGTCTGGTCCGGCCATTATAACGTTATAATGGTGGACCCAGGTCCTGAATTTTGCCGGTTTATATTGCATTGTTTAGTACTGAATTGGTACTATTTGGTACCTGTTGTAAAAAAAATTAGTACCTCTTCCATTTCAAAATTTAATTTCGCATAGTCTGGTCCCGACATTGTAACGTTATAATGGCGGGAAATAGTCTGGTTCAAATGGTCTGGCGGAACCACACTATTTCAAATATAATTTTGAAATGGAAGAGGTACTATTTTTTTTACAAAATAGTACCGTAGGTACCAAATAGTATCAATTCAGTACTAAATAATGCAATATGAATCGACAGAATATGGACAGAATTCAGGACCTGGTTCCGCCATTATAACGTTATAATGGCGGGACCAGATTATTCAAAATATAATTTTTGAAATGGAAGAGTTACAAATTTTTTTACAACAGGTACCGAATACTACCAATTCAGTTTCAGTACTAAATAATGCAATATGAATCGACAGAATTTAGGACCTGGTTCCGCCATTATAACGTTATAATGGCGGGACCAGACTGATTGAATATAACTTTGAAATTGAAGAGGTACAAATTATTTTACAACTGGTACCAAATAGTACTGATTCAGTACTAAATAATGCAAGATGAATCGATCGAATTCAGGATCTGGTCCCACCATTATAACGGTTACCAAAAATTACATTTAGTTTCGCACGAGGTATCATTGTTATTAATGTTATTTCCTTTATTTTTCTATTCTCTTAAGTTAGGTTTTTTATACAAATGTCTATAAAAGTAAAATACAATAAAACATACAAAAACAATACAAAACACATAAACACATTATAAAAAACCTAACCTAGGGTGCCGCCGGCAACGGGGCGGGCCCAAGCTGCCGGTGGTTAAGGCCGCAGAGAGAGGAACCGACGGACTATCCGCGCCGTGTCCAGGATTACCGCCTTCTGCATCTGACCCTTGATCCAGCCATCTAGCGAGAGACTCTTAACCCTTTACCTACGGGTGTCAACCAGAGTTGCCACCAAGGCAACAGCCGTGCAGTACGGGTGTCAACTATAGTTGATCGAAGGACTGGTCATGTTTAATATTTTTTTTATTCAAAACTAGACCTTGTATCAGGGTAATAGCGGTCACAATATGCTTTGGGATTGGTATAGATGATAAGAAAAAAATACCCTAATATTTCGATAGATGGCTCTGATATAAATATATTTTTAAAACTACCGCTTTTTTTGCTGGCAACTGGGGTTGACACCCGTACTGCAGGAGTGCCAAAAATTGAAATCAATATGGCGGACAATAGTGATGTTTTAAATTTTATCGACTTGTTGTAAGAGACAGATCAAAAAATACCCGTACTTTACAGATTTGTCGATACCTTAGTGTCCACTCTTACTAACTATACAATCTAATAAGTTTAAAAAATAAATAATTATACACATAAAACCTTATTAGATTCAAATAATTTTTCGATTTTTTCCCTAATCGATGCGACATATCGACAACTGTGTCGATAGACGCACATCACTATTTTTCATATGTGAGAAATTGTTTGTTTGCAAGGTTTTTATTGATTGATATTTATGCTTTTTTTTAATAATTATAATCTTTTGAGTATTTGTTTGTGTTAAATATACCATAAACTAATGTTCTTACACTTAAACTTGTGAAATTCGCGAGTGGTAACTTATAAATCTTCAAATTCTTAGTGACTGATATATTACTTGATATTATGAAAAAAGGGAATATTATTACTATATGTGATTATTTATTGATTAAAAACAACATATGTAATATGTGTGCGAAATTTCAAGTGTGTAGCTGCAATACTATAAAAGTTCCAGGTAAGTGAAGTTATGCCTTACACCGGCTCTCGAAAAAACATGCCCGTATTGAGAGGTTACGGCGTGATACAGGGCCCCGTAGGTAAAGGGTTAAGATGTTGGTCGAGACTCTTCGCTATTAAACCGTTCGCTGTAACGACTATCGGGACTATGATCGTCGAGTCAACATCCCACATGGCGGTTATCTCGTGGGCCAAGTCTAGGTACTTATTATTAATGTTATTATTATTACACAAGGTACATTTATAAATATTACATTATGTTGTGGAAATAAAGTAAATTTCCATAACTAGCTACGGCGGCTTCGCATGGGGGGAATACTGCTAATAAATATACTATTGTTCATTAATTATGCATCATATCAATAGGGGGCCTATTGAGTAATTATCTAATCTATCTGATTTTGATAAAAACGTCGAGAGGGTTTCGCAGTAACCATAATAATAGCGGGACCAGATCCTGAATTCGATCAATTTATATTGCATTGTTTTACCTTTTGTGAAAAAATAGTACCTCTTCTATTTCTAAGTTATATTCAAACAGTCTGGTCCCGCCATTATAACGTTATAATAATAATTTGTACGGTAGGACCTCTTAGACCAACATGCATCTGTAATTACAGCAATCATTGGTTTTCCGTCGGCACTAACATTTCCTTGAGATATTGCAGTCTGGTTTTTGTTTGGCGGCATTGGCCATACAATATGCTGCTACTCTTTCTCACCACTCACAAACTGTGTTTTGAGTTGCCAAATATAATTTAGGAGTAAAGCCAGGCATTTTAAATTTAGAAGTAAGCACTTCTAAATGAGAAAATCCTGATCCTATAGACATCAGAGCTGAAACAGCTTGATGGTTTACATCCATACTATCGTCGCAGCGTTCATCAGAACTGACATTAAACTCTCTTGCACATTTCACACCAAAAATTGAATGACGATTTGGATGTCATTTTCATATAAGAAAAATTACATCCAAATTATGGGCCATGATCATTGATCTTAGCTAATTGATCTAGAAAATGTTTTACATTAATTATCCGTCGCCCTGTAATTGGATTATTTACATGACTAGTACCTTTCTCTATAATAAATTCATGATCTTCCTCTGGCAACTCCTGGTTCCTATAATAAAAGAGTCAGATAAGTTATATTATTAGTCAGCCTTCTCCGTAGCCTACTTAGTAGTGAATGTGCCTACGATTCTGGAGGTTCCGGGTTCAAATCCCAGCGAGGGCATTAAATATTTGAGTATTTATTATCAGTATTATCACAACTTAAATATATTCGAAAAAGGGTTGATTATCTCTAATCCAAGCCAAATCCAGGACATTTCATGTATCTTTATCAACTATTAACCCCAACTCCTCCTGCGGGTGTCGTAAGAGTCGACTAAGTGATTGAACTGACCATTCTACAAGATTGATGATGGGCATTAGTTACATTCATTATCTCGATTTGCGGCTTTTCAAGCCGAAAAATTTTTTTTTGTCTCCTACAAGCTTTTGATCCTGAACAGAAACAGGATCGATTGGCATCAAAAAATTTTGTTAAAAATGACAATTTTCTCGCAACCTGTATGATTTTCCCAAAATCAGTAAACGCCAATTTTCACTAATTAAAAATCGAGGAAGGTCTTATAAGACCATTTTCGCATAGCTACTCTGGATCTGGTAGTTGCCCTCACTGACCCAAAAATAATTTCTACCCTGTCTATATATTACCTATATATATAAAAAATAATACTTATACTTGCAAATGAAATTATTAGGGGTATATACCTACCATTTGCGGGTTGTAACTCACATACCTTATTTTCTTTCTTGGTATGAACGACGTCAGTGTTCGTTTATTTCTTTTGTTCCCCACTTGAACAAAGCTGAAAACTTAGGAAAAAAGTGTTAAAAAAATCATAAGAAATTAGATTTCACTCAAGAAAGACCAACCGACCTAACGAAATAATGGTAAAGGGTCAATCCAGGTGAAATCAACAAATCGAGTGTGCTGCATGGTTTCTGATTAACGAAATAATTATTACTTTGTCATTATATTTTCAACTGATTCTTGAGCCAACCCTGGTGCATATCAAATATAATTTTATTCTAAATAATAAAGTACTTGCCGTGTTCATCTTGTAAAATAAATATAAATCTGTTAGAGCAAATACTTGTAATAGAAAAATATAAATGAAAATTGAGACTTTCGAAAATGCTCATGTTTGACTCTAAAAAAATCAATGTGGAAGATAAAATATTTTTTTATTTTAATCATATGATATCTTCTTTAATTAGATTAAAAAAAAATAATTTGTTATTTTGCCTATTTTCCGAAATACGATTTTTTAAACTGCTTATCTAGTGCATGTTTTTTTCTTGTTATATTTATGCAGATTAAAATATAAATATGACCTTCTCTCTTCTATCTTTTAAATGCCTATGAATTCAATGAGAAAATATTGAATTAAATCCGGGCGATATAAATTGACTGTATACACCATGCCCGTTAATGAACCCAAAAAACTTTAACCACGTATTTCTAACTGCATTTAGAAAATATAATTTCTAAATGCACAAAGTAATAATTATTTCTTTACCTCTTATAGAAAAAAAGTTAGGTCTAATTTTGTACAAGCAGAAATTTGACCCCACTCTTAACTTTGAATGGGCAAAACTTGGAAATTAAAAGATAAAAAAGAAAACTGGTGGTGGTTCAGCACTTTTGCTACTATGAAGTATATCCTCAATTTTTTTCATTCAAATCAGAAACCTCCTCCTGTTCCTCGCTATAGTGAGGGGAAAAGTTTTGTGTTACACACGAGTGTATTTTACTTCTCGTAAGTTAAAACACTTGCTACGCTCAGGTTTCTTTTTCAACTATGGAATCCTTTCGCTTGCTCGTGTTTCAATTTCATCCTCGCGGGTATTTCTTTATAGAAGATTGATGATGAGCAGCAGCAGCACAGCATCGTCACAGTGGACAAATTACTGCGATCGCCAACCCTTTTGCCAGCGTGGCAATTATGGGCATTTACCTCCTAATGTCCAATACGCATAGTTAATAGGATCACCTTGTATATTATTCTATCAATTTATTGGCCTTATTAATATGTACACTATTCCAAGTTGCAAATTTCTAATTTAGTACACCAAACGAAGGAAACTCAGAGGAAAAAACTCGTGTATAAGCGAATTTTGGCATAGTTGTAGGGAATGGTGTTTTAAACTACATACTAAAAGTACTGGTGGTTAGGGGTGGAGCTAACGGGGGGAGAGGGGTGTAAAGGTCCTTATTTTTAATTTTTCGCAAATAACTCGTAAACCGTGGCTTATAGCAAAAAACGTTCTAGTACATAAGTAATCTACATATAATTCTCTACAAAAAAGATATACGCATGTTTCCTCTGGGATCAATGTGTCATGAGATAAGAAAGCGCGAAGATGGACAATAAAGAAATAAACACATTTGTTTAAGTAGGTATGGCACATACAGAATGCTCGCGAGCATTCCAAAAGATTTTAATGCTTAATTCCTGACCATATTTTGAGTCTTTAATGTTACATAAAATTTCCTGGATTTGGCTTGGTTTCAGAGATAATGAATCTTTTTTTCGAAATAAGTTTTTCGACGTAACTCGTCATAAAACTTCTTTTTGATTACAATGCTACCACAATGTGTTTTAATATTACCACACCTTTTGCCTGGCAATCAAAAAATGGGAATAAACTTGACAAAACAACCAGTCCCTAAAAAAAATATTAAAATAAATAATTTTTAGAAATTGTGTCATGATAAAAAGTACTGGAAATGTCAAAGAGTATTCAAAAAGTCTAAAATAAAAGAGAAAAAAAAATTATTTTTTGTTGGTATTTGACATTAGGTCTCATAATATTTTTTGTTTATTTTGATATCTAGAATGCATACTTAAAATATTTTGGAACGCTCGCGCCCGGGCGCGCCCTGTGTGCTTATTTGTAAACATAAAATTCCTAATTATCTTCTAAACCTAAAATATTCTCATAATCATCGTCAAAAGATTTTAACTATGCATTCTAGACATGAAAACAAACAAAACTTATTATGAGACCTAATGTCAAACAAACCAAAAAAAAAATTTTTTTTTCTCCTTTTTCTAGACTTTTTGCATACTTTTCAATATTTCTAGTACTTTTTATCATAACAACAATTTGTTAAAATTATTTATTTTAATATTTTTTTTAGGGACAGGTTATTTCGTCTAGTTAATTCCCATTTTTTGATTGCCAGGCAAAAGGTGTAGTAATATCAAAACACATTGTGGTAGCATTGTAATCAAAAAGAAGTTTTATGACGAGTTACGTCGAAAAACTTATTTCGAAAAAAAGGTTGATTATCTCTGAAACGAAGCCGAATCCAGGAAATTTTATACAACAATAAAGACTCTAAATATGGTCAGGAATTGAGCATTAAAATCTTTTGGAATGCTCGCGAGCATTTTGTATGTGCCATACCTGCTTAAACAAATGTGTTTATTTCTTTAGTGTCCACATCTTCGTGCTTTCTTATCTCATCACACATTGCTCCCAGAGGAAACATGCATGTATCTTTTTTGTAGATTACTTATGTACGAGGGCTGTTCCGAAAGTTTTTAGTTGCTCCGGTTATATTCATGCGATTTCAATAAGACTTACACCATTTTGAGGGATATTTCAATGACGCTTTAGGCGGTGTAAATTTGTTTCAGTAAAGATTTTAGATATTTTTATTATTTTGTTTTACTTAGACGTGTCGTGCCTTACTCCAATGACCATGATTACCGGTTTTTAAGAGACTTTTTTAATGAGATGCTATTGAACATCATTCGCTTAAAAAAATATTTTATTTTATAGGTACTAGTAATTGAAGATATTTCCGTAATTTTTAAGTACAAATTACGTGATATCTTTTACTTTCATCATAAATGAGTAGGTATCGAAAAAAATCGTAAACTCTAAAATTGGAATTACGAATATTGTAAAAATCATCGTTCAATCAATAATCATTGTTCTTCAATTGTAATTAAAAAAATGCAAAATGAACTAAATTATTTATCCCGGGTATACTTAAGGACGGTTTTCAAAGATTTTTATACAAAATATGCTTCAATGTGTCAAAAATGGCCAATTTTTCCATACAATGTTAAATTTCATACAAAACAGCTTTTTGTAAAAGAAATATAATAAAAAAACTATTCCCATTACATGCATAAATTTATTAACCATAATAAGTATTAAAATGTCCCTTACAATGATATAAATTTAATTTAAATCGCATGAATAGAACCGGAGCAACTAAAAACTTTCGGAACAGCCCTCGTACTAGAACGTTTTTTGCTACAAGCCACGGTTTACGAGTTATTTACGAAAAATTAAAAATAAGGACCTTTACACCCCTCTCCCCCCGTTAGCTCCACCCCTAACCACCAGTACTTTTAGTATGTGGCTTAAAACACCATTCCCTACAACTATGCCAAAATTCGCTTATACACGAGTTATTTCCCCCGAT
>JALPQI010010486.1:0-46214 GCA_025490895.1 Thaumatotibia leucotreta
ATTCATCTTCTTTCAAAACCACCTTTACTCTGGCCAGAGATTTTCACACATCATTTTTACATAATAGTAATTGTTAATTACATTGAAATGTATAATTGGTTTGTTTTTTATTTCACATCCATACTTAATTTTACATTTTACCAATAATGGTAAATATATACATACATTCATTATCGCTTTCATAACGTAGTCAAGAGGTCTTGTTTTCTGTTGCATAAATCTTTGGACAAATGCAATAATTGTGGCAGTTATAAGATTTCAAACTGTTATTATTATTATTAACTTAATATTTCACGGCAAAAGTTGATTCACATTTGCACCAGTACCGATATAATATATCAAGGACTCAAATCGCCAATTTTCTATGAAACCGTGTTTATGGTCATTTACGTCATTTGTGGTGCGATTTACAAATAATAAAATGTCCATTATCATTATTAATGTAAAATAAGTTATTTTAATTTAATTTAAATTGAAAACTTTTATGATATAAAACACATGTAACTGAACATTATGTTTGAATAAGATAAATATTAATGCGGTCATTGCACTGTATTATTTTTGTTATATGTTTCAGTGCAGTAAATTACTAAAAAATCTTAGGTATATTACTTATTTCTTTGTTTTCTGATATGGTCATGTAATTATAATATCTGTTAAATCATGACAATTAAACTGAAAGTCAATCTACACAAATTCGAACAAAGACTTGACCACATGTCGCAGAGTCATTTCCTTATGGAGAAGATATGAGCTGTTATAACCATCGTTCGTACAATCACTGCTCATTTATTTATTTATTTTTTTAATAATCCCATTGATAAATTCTTTGACACACAGCTGAAAAGCCGGTCTTAGGCAATTGGTTAGTACTTTCAATATAGATTTTGATTCTCTGACACACAGCTGAAAAGCTGGTCAGGACAAATATTAAAATGGGTATTTCTGAATTTCAGCGTTGCCTTGTCGTCTTGTTTAACGCACAGCTAATTTAGCCGGTCTTAGACGAATTATAAAGTTATTTTTAAATTTCAACGTTGTCTTGTCGTCTTGATTAACGCACAGCTAATTTAGCCGGTCTTAGACGAATTATAAAGTAAAATTTAAATTTCAACCTGGTCTTGTCGTCTGTAACGCACAGCATTTCAGCCGGTTCTGGACGATTGTTAAAGTGATTTTAAGATTTCAACGGTGTCTTGTCGTCTTATTTAACGCACAGCTTTTCAGCCGGTTTTTGGACGAATGTTAAAGTGATTTTAAGATTTCAACCTTGTCTTGTCGTCTGTAACGCGCAGCTTTTCAGCCGGTTTTTGGACGAATGTTAAAGTGATTTTAAGATTTCAACCTTGTCTTGTCGTCTGTAACGCACAGCTTTTCAGCCGGTTTTTGGACGAATGTTAAAGTGATTTAGAGTTTCAACGTTGACTAGTCGTCTGTAACGCACAGCTTTTCAGCCGGTTTTTAGACGCATGTTAAAGTGATTTGGAATTTCAACGTTGTCTAGTCGTCTGTAACGCACAGCTTTTTAGCCGGTTTTTAGACGTATGTTAAAGTTATTTTGAATTTCAAAGTTGTCTAGTCGTCTGTAACGCACAGCTTGTTAGCCGGTTTTTAGACGTATGTTAAAGTTATTTTGAATTTCAACGTTGATTAGTCGTCTGTAACGCACAGCTTGTTAGCCGGCTTTAGACGAATATTAAACTTGAACCCTTCTCTTTGTACACTGAAATGTATATATAGTATCGTTAGGTATCTATACAATATAGAGTAAATATTGTACGCTAGATTATACTTGAATTTCTTACGCAGGATTCGAACCTGGATCTTATGTAACCAAAATTAGTATTTATTATGTAGATCATTAGCGTTCCCTTGAATAATATTATCTGTATCCACATTAGCACCCTGTTCTCGCCAAAGTCTCCTCATCCACCTGGGTCTATACTTCCTGCGTTGTTTTTCAACCGAAGCTACCTTAATTGAACCTCTATTAAGTACACAATTATTACCCCTGCTCTGTGAATGTTGTCGTGTATTATTATTGGTAGCTATACTACTACTATCACGGCTAATGGAACCGTTTTGACTCGTACCTTTGTCAATCTGATCTAGACCAAAAAGAAAATCGATTTCTGATGAAATGTTTCTTTCTGCTTTACTACCTAAACAAAACCATAACTGAATCTGTTTCGGAAAATGTCGCATTACCGAATCAATTAAAAGTCTTTCATCGAACGGTATAGTAAAATTACCAACGACCTCCATCAGACTAGCAAAATATTCGTACATACATAATTTGCCACAAGGATTATACGACCCATTTAATAGCTTCGTAAATTCAATCATTTGTTGTCGTTCACTCCAATAACGACGTTTAAAATCAGTCTCAAAATCATCTAAGCTTAGCCAGTTTTTACTACTAAGTCCCATAACGTTTAGAGCTGGCTCTGTCAAACATTCTACTGCGATATCTAACGCCCTTTCATGTGCACCTAAGAAGTTTATATATTTACGTAACTTTTGTATAAACTGCATCGAGTTAGAGTCTCCCATTCCACGAAAAATAGGTTTTTCTATTGAAGGCTGAATTATTACAATATTATTATTTCTACAACTGCTAATATCATGTGTCTGTGATACATGAACTTCTGAAGACGGTCCTGTTCCACACCTACTACTACTCGTACGTCTTAAGCTTCGTTTTGCTGACATGCTTAATGCTAAATAAAATTAACCCTGTCCAAATCAATACTTATAAAATATAATACACTAAAATATCAACACACACTGCCGTTATCTATCTACCTAATAATGTATTAGTCAATGGAACACACAAAATAATTTCAATGGCATTTCAAATTCTAAATAAATGTCTTGGAATCCTCACTCAATAAATCATATGTTGTAAAACACACTGAAATAATTACAATAGTAATCACACATTTAAAGATAATTAAATATACCCCTCTCAGACTGTTCGCATAAGATTGATTTAAAAAATCAAATAATTATAAATGTAATATTTGATTAAAATTTTGAGAATTAATATTGATCAAAATAAATATACCCCTCTCAGACCATTCGGGTATAAGTAAAACCTTTCCCTTTGTTTTATAATTGAAATAAAATTGTGATCGTCATATGTAATTTAAAGTTTCCTACGTTGTGTTTATTTTTGTTGTTTAAAAGTAATTACAAGTCCTTTTCTAGTTGTGTTACATCAAAATGTATTAATAACACAAAATCTAGATCCTTGGTCACGCGGCGCCACGTGTAATGGTATCTGACGTGTATTTAATTCGGGCTCGACTTTATTTCTTGAGGGAATTAAATAGTTGTGACAATAATTGCTTAGTAATAAGTAAGGTCTGAGGTAAGTAGGGGTATTGATTGATAAGTCACATGGCGATTTATAAAATTGAAATATATTATCGCAAATTTGTAAGGAAAGGTGTGTTCCTATTCGATCTATTAAGTTTTAAATACAAAACAAAATCTTTAACCTTATTATCAATGCTAGACTATTACGAAAATTAACAATTACTATCATACCAAATATAACTACTTCTTTAAATTTACACAAAGCAAAAGTACCTAAACACCTTCCTTTTCTGGGAACATAATTTAATATATTTTGCTAAAACCAGGAAAACCCAGAAAAACCTGGCAAAAGCAAGTATTATTTATGCTAAGTAAATAATAATAATGATTACATTACACCGTAACATTAATTACAAATACAACCTCTTGAATGAAAATTCCAAGACAATAATGTATAATGTAACACTCAGAATATTCAATTATATTTAAGCACTCCAAACACACAGAAATAAGTCTGTTATATATTAAATTGACATCAACATTAAGTGTCCACAATATCTTAGCCTGTTCTCAGAAATATCAGTAAATAGGGATTCGAACCCCCTGTTTGTAAAACAATCCAATATAAGGTTCTTTGGCTAATATCAATTGAACGAGGATCGAACTCGTTTAAATATTATCATGATTAAGTATCAGTCATAATCTGATAATCACAATGTTAAATTATACACAGTGGTTATAGAACAACACATAAATGGATCAGTAAGACATTACTGATCTACACTGTGACGCACAATCTCCGATCGTGACATAAAAGTACAACAATGTCATAATCACTTATTCAAGTTTTAGGTATTTAAATATCGGGAATCGAACCCAACACAATATTATAATTCTGTACACAAATATCACACAAGGACAATCAAAACAATCATAAAAGGTATGTCGTGTGTACTCAGTTATTATCATAAGTGGTCAATATTAATGTAACCAATTATTTACAAAGTACGTTAAAGTACCTATATTATTTGAACCAATATAATTAATGAAATATGATTTACATATATTATTTAGAATGCACACGACACAATTGGTAATAAAACACTTAGCTGTGAAAACTGGATCGGCAACCACTGATTCTAATGTACCATTTAGATAATTAATCAAACAATCGTACAACAATATCGGAAGAACTCCGCGTCACGCTTTCTCCCAGTCTGCCATCGAAGTGTCCTCCATCCTCTACACATTTCCCTAAGGAAACCCTACACAACATTATCTTATCGCTACTTATATTTATTTCCGACTTTATAAACATCGATATAAGGATTTGACTTTCGAACACTGCGCAAACGCATCGTATATCTCAGGGTTGAAAAAGGCGGGGCGGCAAGCGTCACGTAGATAGGTATCCGGGGTTGATTTAGCCTCTCTGTCACACCTCTGGCAGCATATGGCGCTTTCCTTGTCTGACGCTACGATGTTGTTATTGTGCCTCGTAGTCAAGCGTCGCTGTAATCGTTCCCACATGTTTAAGTGGTCCTGGGCGATTCTGTGAAATTCAAAAGCGCAAAAGTTTATTCCGTCTAAAAAAATAGACAGGGTCTTAATGGGTTTGTTCCTTAGAAATGCGCATTGTCTTTCATAAGACAAAGAAATGCAATGTTATTTTATTACGTTATATTTTAGAAAGTGTGTCCATCATTTGGTGCGTTCCATTGTCATAAGTAAGAAGACATATCTCTAGAAATAATAATTAACCTATGTAATTAACCTATGGGATATGTTGCCATTACATCGTTCAGAAAGCATAATCGAATGTGTTGTCTCCAATCCAGATTTTGAACTCGCGGGCATGAAAGAAGGCCTCATTCTAGATCACAAATTCTGTGACGGCGTTTACCTAGCTAACTGTATAGTAACTATAAAACGTAACAAACGCGTCAATGTGTCTATTTTAAACACCACCGACTCTCCTATAGAAATAAAAGAATGTAATGTTATTATTACCCCAATCGATTACCCTGCTTTAATCAATGACTCATCAGAGACCTCTAATCTAAATCATGTCACGCCTAACTCGTCTAATCGTATCCAGCGCGTATTAGATCTTATACGCCATGAGCATCTAAACTCAGAAGAAAAGAAGTCACTAATTCAATGCTGTAGCAAATATGCAGATATATTTTATCTGGAAGGAGATCCACTAACTCATACCTCAGCTCTACAGCACTCCATTAACACGAGCAATGCCGCACCTATTAATGCTAAATCTTACAGGTTCCCGGAATGTCACCGACAAGAAGTCGATAAACAAATAAAGAAAATGTTGGACCAAAATATAATTAAACCCTCTGTATCTCCGTGGAGTGCACCAGTCTGGATTGTCCCAAAAAAAGGTCGATGCCTCGGGCCAAAGAAAATGGCGTATTGTAATCGATTACAGGCGCCTGAACGACGTCACAGTGACTGAAGTTTATCCAATTCCCCTTATAACCGATATCCTTGACCAATTAGGAAAATCAAAATACTTCTCTACATTAGATCTCGTTTCCGGATTCCACCAAATTCCGATGGACCCTGCCGATTCGGCAAAAACAGGTTTCACAATTCTTAACCCCAGTGGCGTATCAGGACACTTCCAATTTAACCGTATGCCCTTCGGCCTCAAAAATGCGCCTTCAACCTTCCAACGTCTCATGAACCTTGTCCTTTCAGGACTGCAAGGCCTACATTGCTATATATATTTAGACGACTGCATCATATACTCGCATGACCTCGAGAGTCACATCCAAAAACTTCATCTCGTCTTTGACAGATTCCGAGAATATAATTTAAAATTGCAACCCGACAAATGCGAGTTCCTCCGTCGCGAAGTGACCTACCTAGGTCATATCATTACAGACAAAGGTGTGCAACCTAATCCCGACAAAGTCAAGGCCGTAACTGAATTCCCTGCGCCACGAAACGCTAAGGAAATAAAATCATTTCTCGGATTAGTCGGTTATTACCGCAGATTTATAGACAACTTTTCTCAAATAACTAAACCGCTTACTTCTCTATTAAAGAAAGACGTCACATTCCACTGGTCCCCAGAACAAGATCTCGCATTTAATCATCTTAAAGAAAAACTAACAACAGCACCTCTACTCCAATACCCCGACTTCTCGCAACCTTTTGTAGTGACAACTGATGCAAGCAACAGCTCAGTTGGTGCTGTGCTTTCACAAGGTCCTATAGGAAAGGACCTTCCTATCGCATATGCCTCCCGTACTATGAACAAAGCGGAATGTAACTATTCCACGACTGAAAAAGAACTCCTGGCCATTATCTTTGCAGTAAAGTGCTTTCGCCCCTATTTATACGGAAATAAATTCAAAATTGTCACTGACCATCGCCCTCTCACGTGGCTTTTTAATGTAAAGGATCCCGGCAGTAGATTAATCCGTTGGAGGTTAAAATTGGAAGAATACGACTATGAAGTTATTTACAAACAAGGCAAACTTAATTCAAACGCCGATGCGTTATCCCGGATTCCAGTACACGCTATAACTCGAAACCAAATCGCGAGAGCACCCCATCAAGTTACCTATGAACAATTTTTCAAAAAGCAATTTACTAATGCCATTGGAGGAAATAATACTAAAATCGAGGAGCACCCTGAAAACCTATTCCGATCCAAAATAAATTCAATCGCATGTCCTACTTCACTCGACTTTGACTCCTCTTTACCTAATATAGAAGAAATACTGACTAGTTTGCCAAATCAAAACGAATTACAAAACACTGAACGCGTACCCTTTACCGTACTTCCATTTCCTAACAACGATAAAACTTACTATTTCTTATTCACTAAAATACATCATTACGACGAAACAAATTATAAATCTATTTTTAACCTGCTCATGTCTTTAAGAGATATAATCTTACAAAACAATCCTACACTCTCCGACTTAGCGATATCAGATTTCACGGAACCATTTACAAAAATCTCGTACAGCAAAATATATAATATGATCTCTTTTATATTTCATAATACCAACATAACAATACACATTTATAAAAACAAGATGATATATCCGACCCCAGCCGAAGTCCCTCAAATCCTCAAAGAAAATCACGATTCCACCATCGCGGGACACCCTGGAATGAACAGAATGTTTAACCGTATTAAGGCTTCCTATTATTGGAAAACGATGCGCGCAGAAATCGAAAATTATGTTAAATCCTATAAATTATGTCAAATCAATAAGCCACTACGAAAGTGCAATAAAGCACCTATGGTGATCACTTCTTCCAGTACAAAACCGTTTGAACGCTTAGCACTCGATATTGTAGGTACCCTTCCGGAAGCTGGATTCCAAAAATTCAAATATATATTAACCCTCCAAGATGACCTTACCAAATTCTCATGCGCGTATCCCCAAATTACAGCTACAAGCGAAGAGGTAGCTCGAAACCTTGTACATTTTATGGCTCTATTCGGTATTCCAAAAATGATCTTGACCGACCTTGGCACTTGTTTCACTTCAGATCTATTTAAACAAATCAACGACATTTTTAAGATTAAATCATTATTTTCTACACCATATCATCCCCAAACGAATGGTAGCCTTGAACGTAGTCACGCGACCTTGAAAGAGTATCTAAAATCTTTCGTAAACGAAAATCAGAATGACTGGCACTGCTACATATTTACAGCTATCCTCTGCTATAATACTACACCACACAGCGTAACTCAATACACGCCGTACGAGCTTCTTTACGGACATAAGCCTCATATTCCTAATTCGCTCTATGAAACAAGTGATAATCTCACTTATGACGAGTATGTCCGAGCCCTTCAATACCGCATGCGTTTTAGCCGCGATAAAGCCCTTGAACACATCCTTAAAAGTAAAGAAACTTCTAAACAATATTACGACTCTCCATCCCGCCAAGTGTCATATAAAACTGGTGACCTTGTTTATCTTAAACAACACCATAGACTCCGCAAGGCCTTATCTCCAGTGTGGAAAGGTCCTTACAAAATAATTAAAGTCAATAACAAAAATAATGTAACTCTCTGTATTAATCGCCGTCACACTAAGTACCACGTTAATGAAATAAAGCCCGCTCATCCCTAAATAATCCTTTACTCTCTTTTCAGAATCCTCTTACAAAGATGCTCCGCTGGAAGCAAAATAACACCAATTCTTCAGAGCCCTGGTATATATTTCGACCCCACGAATATCGTACACTTCTTTCATGATTCCTGGAATGTTGTAACTCACACAAATATAATCCCTTTAAATCCTCACCTACAAAGTATTGAACACCTTCTTAATAAAACTACGACTTTATGCAACCGAATTAACTTAACCTCTCTTTTTGACTGCGCCGACATAGCAACATCCACACAAATATTACTCGAATCTAATTATGCTAAGTCTTCGTCACTGTACCATTTATTATCTCATAACATTACCCTTAATAGACCCAAGCGATCTCTAGAATTCGGCGGCGAAATCTTAAAGTTCTTCTTTGGCACACTAGATGCTGAAGATGCCCGAAAATACGATGAAGCAATAGAATCATCCCAGAAAAATGAACACGAAATTTTCCGCCTGATGAAAGATAATATACACATTGTTAAATCAAGCATAAACACTTTTAATTCGACTATCCTTAGATTAAACTCTAACGAATTAAAAATAAACAACCAACTCGAACACATGAACCTAGCACTGGCTCAGGTTACAAAAATAAATGAACAGCTAACATATATGTCACGCGTCACGCGTCAACAACTTAGTAAATGTTATAGAAAGCTCGCTACTCGCGGTATCCAACTATCTCGACTCTATTTTAAATGCCATTCTTTTTTCAAAAACTAATATTTTACACCCCTCGGTACTTTCGCCGTTTACATTATACCACGAATTACAAAAAAATAGTAACAATTTCAACCGTAACCTAGATTTTCCCGTACCCATAACCATACAAAACATACATACTATAATTGACATTTCCAAACTAACATCTTACTATTTTAACCAAAAGCTAGTTTTTGTATTAAGTATCCCATTAGTTTATCCCGAGCGATATACCGTTTATAAAACCCTTCCATTGCCTATCCCTCATGAGGCAGAAAACCCCAACACTTTCTCCCTCATACACCCTACTAGTTCTTTTATGGCGATAACCGACGACAAATTACACTATGCGCTATTCGAAGACTTAAGAGGGCGCATACACCCAAATTGCAGCACGGAGATCGCATTTTAAGATGTCTTAAACATGAAAATATGCCACAATATCATACATACAGAAACTACATCATATTTGCAAGGGCTGATAGGGAACAAATCCGCAAAGGATTGAAGTTCGCTCGATAGAAATCGACCACGAAAACATGTCTAATTTTCGGAGAGATTTTATTTCCTGACGTTACTTTGCATGCTATAAAAGTAATAATTTAGTATTTTGTAGCTTAAACTAATGCCGAGGGCTGATAGGCGTAACTTTTTTTATAGGTTGTCATGTTTAAGAAATAGAGAGGTAAGAAGCATTTGGCGTATAGACCCTTTTTATTTCGCGCGCTGTGTTCTCTCCCGTCGCGCATTTCGCGCGATTTGCTATATCTTCTATTTCCATCTGTGGGCGCGGCCAGTCGCGATCACTCCGTTGAGACGAGAGGACTATGCTCGACGAGCTCATGACGGTAAAATGAATTTAATTAACTCTTTGAAGGTCTGTTTCACATTTAAACCGAAGTTTTGAACCATTGGGTAATATGACTAATAAATAAAACTTCATTCAACAAGTTTTTCATTCATCATTAATGAAAAACATTATCTTATCAGATTTTATAGTGGAAACGAGGGACATACATGCAGTATAAGCAAAAATAGCCGATGAATTTTTTGGATCGCGTAGGTTTGTATACAAATAATAGGTATTTCGTATGTAAGTCGCGAGACTCAAATTTTCAATCGAAAACGAGGAAGCTCGACCATTCGCGTCTACTTCAAAAATAACAGATTTCCTTGTCTGAAAAATTGGCATGCTTGTAACCAAAAAATGTTTAGCATGTGGAATACAGGGTGGAAATTCTTTTTGGGTCAGTGAGGGCAGCTACGAGATCCAGAGTAGCTACGCGAAAATGGTCTTGAAAGACCTTCCCTTTATTTTAACTTAATGAAGATTGGCGTTTAAAAATTTTGGAAAAAACATACAGGGTGCGTGAAAATGGTCATTAGTGACAAACTTTTTTTTTGATGCCAATCGATCCTGTTTCTGTTCAGGATCAAAAGCATGTATGAGACCAAAAAAAAAATTTTCGGCTAGAAAAGCCGCAAATCATGAATTAAATTTCCCATACAAATTGTATGAAAAATATTTTTGTTCACTTACGAGTTTTTGATCCTGAACAGCAGAGTTGGGCATTTCGTAATCAATTCCCGATTACAATATCACTTGATTTTACTTTGTAATGTAGGTACTTATGGGTATCATATTACTTGTAATGTAATGTCGTGAAACGGAATATTACCATGACGTATGAAGGAGTCAGTAATAAATGTAATAATATAATCTATAGCATATAATACTTTGGAATCAACATGTCGATTCAATATTACTGGAATTGTTGATCATACTTCTAGATTACTTTTTAATTACTTATAATGTTAGGACGTGCGAATTTTGAATATTATTGTCTCAAATATACAATTAAATACGGCTTCAAAGGTTTCTACTGATTTGCATACATGGAATCCGAATGTAGGGTCCATTAGATTCAAGATGGCGGCACATTTTTTTGGAATTTTCGTCATTATACTCATCATCATCATCATCATCATCAGCTTATGGTAGTCCACTGCTGGACGTAGGCCTCTCCTATTAACTATGCGTCTAGACGCATTAGGACATTATACTCGATTTCGACTAATTCACATACGTGAAATCCGAATTTAGGGTCCATTTTAAGATTCAAGATGGCGGCACAATTTTTTCTTTTTTTTGTCATTGTACTCGTTTTCGACTAATACACATACGTGGAACCCGAATATAGGGTCCACTTTAAGATCCAAGATGCTGGTAATTTTTTTGGAATTTTCGTCATTATACTCGATTTCGACTAATTCACATACGTGGAATCCGAATTTAGTGTCCATTTTAAGATCCAAGATGGCGGCACAAGTTTTTTCTTTTTTTTTTCATTTTTGTCATTGTACTCGTTTTTGACTAATTTACATACGTGAGACCCGAATTTAGGGTCCATTGTAAGATCCAAGATGGCGGCGTCTTTTTTTGCATGTTATTGAATTTTGTACCTACGCAATTTTCATCATTATACTCGTTTTCGACTAATTCGACCGACTCGATCACAAAACGCAGAGAATGTCAACGTCAACATTGTCAAAGAATATTATAGGTTATAATCTTTATTTACCGACTCGAACACACATAAAAATAGTAAACTAAACAACTTTCAGGGTGTTCTGTTATAATTTTGTAAAAATAATGAATGTGAATGATTTAATAATGCATTGGCGTTGGTGTGCAACTACAGGAATGTGTTAAAATCGTGCTGCGTTTACTTTTTCGTGCTAAGTTTACTGCGACAAAATCTTGCATTAAATACATGATGCATTTGGAAAATTATTATCACTAACCCGATGATGATTGTAATGTGAACAAATAATTACCTTTTTTGAGTTTCCTCGCTATAGTGAGGGGAAAAAGTTTTGTGTTACACACGGGTGCAAATGTATTTTACTTCTCGTATGTTAAAACACTCGCTGCGCTCAGGATTCTATTTTAGAACCACTCGCTTCGCTCGTGGTTCAACTATAGAATCCTTTCGCTTGCTTGTGTTTCAATTTCATACTCGCGGGTAAAATACAACTTTGCACCCTTGTATAACAAATAACTATTTGATTATAGTAGTAATTCATTACTGCGGAATCGTCATTACTGGAATGTAACCCTGTAATTAATTCTAAAATGAATTGATTACGCCCAACTCTGCTGAACAGAAACAGGATAGATTGGGGTCAAAAATGACCATTTTCTCCCACCCTGTATGCCGTTTCCAAATCTGTAAACGCCAATCTTTATTAATTTAAAATCGTGGGAAAGTCTTTTAAAACTATTTTGCGTAGCTCCTCTGAATCTGGTAGTTGCCGTCACTGACCCAAAAATAATTTCCATCCGGTATACAATCTGTTACCGGCGTCCGGGCATTTATAAAAACCGGTAATATGAGTTACCTACCGTACTATAGTTTTAGTAAGTTCAATAATATAACCAAACATTTTCAGTGGCCTTTGCCCAATGATTTGATGTTTACAGTATGTGACCGACGACCGGGCATTTATTAAAATACGTAACATGGTTTGCCGGACTTAAACCGTAGTAAGTGCAATAATATAACTAAGCATATTCAGTGGTCTGTGGCCAACCGTTGAAAATGTACAGTTTGATACCAATCAGTAGGCAGTGATGATGGTTGCGTTTTTATTGTTTGTCGTAGTTTCTGTCACTTTTTAATATGAACGAGTGACACATGCAACGATAAACAAGGGCATAAAGCACTGTTTTATGACACGGGCTCGACATTGAATCCTGAACGTAACGAAGTCCCAGTTTTACTCACGAGCGCAGCGAGGGAGTTATAGACTGAGTACTGAGTGCAGTGAGGGATTCAAGCGCCCAAGACAAAAACAGTTTTATTCCCGAGGTATATACTCTACTTTTCTCACCTTATTCGAGACATAAAAAAACAGGCTTAGTAATACTTAGTATAGATAATATTTATTGCAGCAAATTAATACACAAATAATTCCCTCGTCGGTATTTGAACTCTAAACACTATACGTATACTTATGTATACTGAAATAAGATTGAAAATAAGTTGCATATCGAAAATAAGTTGCAAGAGAGAGATGGCCGAAAGTTTCGTTTTTCGAAGTTCACGATAAGCCTAGAGGATTAGCTAACTAAATACATATAATACTTAAATACAGCAACTAGTACCATCATGGAGGCTTTTATTGTCACTGAGTAAAGCCCGGGCCAGACGGTCACTGACAAGCCCCCGACCGCTCGACCTTGGTCAGTGGTGGCCGTCCGAGTTGTCTGGCTACACGGTCGATGACCACGCTCCGACATCAGTGTGTTCGGAACTTGTGGACCGACTGTACGTGCAATGGCTCCGTGCCTCTTAAAATTTCAGTAGCATTATTACTTTTGAGCACTGCCTATAAAAAAGAGAAAAACAGGAGGATATGGATGAAGCGATGACTCAAGCAAAGACTGGTTTTAAGGCATTTAAATCTCGTCGATATGTTAGACTAAGACGATCCTCTTAATTTGTTTAGAAATAAATTCAAAGTATCGTATATCGGTGACGGTAAATCCCACAAACAGGGTAAGCTTTTATATAAATCTAATAATTCCACGATAAAATCACGTTCGCATCTCTTTGCTTCCGTTACGATTTACGCTAATACTTTTAAGGTCAGAGTTCACAAACGTGCGCGCGCGACGATGTCCCGAGCGCACTGGCTTCGCGTGGTCAGCGACAGGTGACATCGGTCAGGAGCGCGCGCTCGATGACCAAGGGCGTCAGAAGGTCAAACGAAATTTTGTCGGTGACAACCGGGTACATGGTCAGTCCTGACCGAAGGCGTGATAAATAAATACACAAATAATTCCCTCGCCGGTATTTGAACTCTAAACACTATACGATACGTATAATTATGTATACTGAAATACGATTGAAAATAAGTTGCAAGAGAGAGATGGCCGAAATTTTCGTTTCTCGAAGTTCGCGACAAGCCTAGAGGATTAGCTAACTAAATACATAAAATACTTACATACAGCAACTAGTACCATCATGGAGGCTTTTATTGTCACTGAGTAACGAGATGAAGATTTTAGAATTGTAACTAACGTGAGACTCTAACATATTTAAATATTTAGCAAACGGGTTACTCACACATGTCCGGCAATTATCGACGTACATAGTACGGGTCCTTAAATGAAAATACGGTCCCATCGTGAAGAAAGCATGAAACTTGGCATGAAGGTAGCTG
Source organism: Thaumatotibia leucotreta (assembly GCA_025490895.1). Classification (NCBI taxonomy): domain Eukaryota; kingdom Metazoa; phylum Arthropoda; class Insecta; order Lepidoptera; family Tortricidae; genus Thaumatotibia; species Thaumatotibia leucotreta. The sequence continues at coordinate 14,406 of JALPQI010010486.1, forward strand.
TCATATATGTGCTTCAATTAAGATATGGAAGCACGTTAGCAAATAATGTTTTCTCCCCCCCCCCCCCACCCCTTTTATCTCCCGAATTCCGGTTTTTCGAATTTTCTACGAAAACTATAAGACTGAGGAGTTTACTCTTCAGGGACCAAATCATCGTCACTAAATTACCTACAAAACGATACTACATTATACAGTGGTAAGATTAATATATTTCTGTCTACAGCCACCAGACATATTATGGAATTGTAAAAAAAAGGCAATTTTTTTTTCTTGCTCCATTTGTAAGAAAACGACAAAAGAGGTGATAAAATAGGCTAGAATGTTAAATACCTTATACATTGAGCTACAAAATGACACCTATTTTGTAGTCGTAGAAGCATTACTTCCAGAGTTACAGCTTACCGCGTCTGAATCAAGTACTGTGCGGCTCCTTGTCCTAACAAAAATCAGTTTTATGGTCCCATCGTGAAGAAAGCATGAAACTTTGCATGAATGTAGTTGTCATATATGTGCTTCAAAGTAGATATGGAAGCATGTTGAAAAATTATTTTTTCCCCCACTCCCCCCCCCCCCTCCCTTGATATGTGCTAAATCGTAGTTTTTTTTTTTATAAAAACGGGTACAGCTATCAGAAAACTGTCCAAAAACAATAATTTTTAGATAATATTATTAGATAAAAGGGGTGGGGGGGGGGGGGGGAGAAAACATTATTTGTTAACGTGCTTCCATATCTTAATTGAAGCACATATATGACAACTACATTCATGCAAAGTTTCATGCTTTCTTCACGATGGGACCATAAAACTGATTTTTGTTAGGACAAGGAGCCGCACTAACAGTACCGGCCAATAATATATCACATTCGTGACTTTTTGTATGAGCGTGTATAGAGTAAGCGGCACATGTTCGCATGTAGATAGCATATTATTTTGGTACTTTTGCACAGTTTAATGATGAATACTGCAATTAAGTATTGTGAATTGCAATTGGAGACACAGCATATTGCTAAAATAGCTGTAGCAAAAAAAATAATTTTACTAAGAAATCCATGCCTTACGCAAAATCTCTTTATGAAAAAATCACTACATGATGACCAGTTTTTTCATCGCTAGTGTAAAGGCCTATGCCTAGACTATCTATAGTCGTGAGGTGGAAAGTGTGAAAAACACTTACAAAAATAAAAATAAATCTACTGAAAAAAACCTGTATGTGATATATTATTGGCCGGTACTGTAAATAAATTACGTGAATAACCCGTTTGCTAAATATTTAAATGATGATGATACCTAGATGAAGATTCTTGACAATGTCCTGAACACTATTTAATTAAAAAATGTAACTAAAGAAATTGAACTCAAATAAAAGCCCGCTTGATGGTAACAGACTGTATGTATATCAGTTATCACTTGAAATGTAGTAATAAACCCAAACTGAGCGCGCCTCCATAGGTACAGTCGACAAAAAGTGTGGTCTACCAGTTTTAGACTTTATTATGATTAATTCATCATCATCATAATCATCATCATCATATCAGCCAAAAAACGTCTACTTCTGAACGTAAGCCTCCCCCAAAGATTGCCACAATGACCGGTCCTGCGCCACCCGCATCCAGCGGGGTGTGGCGGGCGGCGACGGGTGGTGACGTGGCAGCGGGGGGAGGCGGGCGGCGGCGACGGGAGGCGGGTGGCGGTGGGTGGCGGCGGGGGGAGGCGGGCGGTGACGGTTGGCGGGCGGCAGCGGGGGGAGGCGGGTGGCGACGGGTGGCGACAGCGACGGTTGGTGACGGGTGGCAGCGGGGGGAGGAGGGTGGCGACGGGTGGCGGCCGGCGACGGGTGGCGGCCGGCGACGGGTGGCGTTGAGTGGCGACGCGTGGCAGCGGGGGGAGGTGGGTGGCAACTGGTGGCGGCCACGCAACGCGCACGTGCACGCATCGGGTGTGACCCCGCCTTTATGATTGCACATAATTATAAATAGTACTAGACAATTCAATCTATAAAAATATTGCCACGTTTCATGTAGTTGCTCCGGCATATACTATGCGAGTGTGCGAGCGGGAGGACAGTAGGCGCGCCGTCACGCACACAGAGAACAGGAGCGGGGCCCGTGGGTGAATTCACGTTTTTTCCTAGGTTGATGCCCACTCTTAAACACATGCACTATAGTAAGCAGTGAATACTCCATTTGCCCTTTAACAACTATCTATTCTAGTATTAATAACCCATGTTGTGAAACACGTCTTTTTACCGAAATTTCAATGTCATTACCTAAAGAATGTGATTCTAAATTAATATTTGGTAACGTTGATATTTGGCATGTTTTAAATAATAATAAATGGATATTTGTACAGTCAAAGCAATGTCACTTAACCGTAAAATGTAATGATAATATTGAGGAGTACCCTGTATTCGGTACCGGTATCTTAAAATTAACAGACGATTGTATCGGTTATTCTAAGACTATCAGGCTACTCCCGAGCACATCCAGGGATGTATTGATCCCAAATAAAATGCGCTCAGATTTTAATATTATAGAAGATGACTGCTGTAAGAAAGATAAATTCAATAACACTCTACCTTTACTGACCCCTATTTCTATTAGTAATATAAACCTCGATTCCTTGAAATATGCCTCTCACAAACTAGACAGTTTGGAAGATGACATAAACAACTTACAGCAGCAATCTCACCTAACTAAATATGGAACTTATTATTCTAGTATCACCTTATCCTTAGTTGGTTTTGTTATGTTATATTTTATTTCTAAGTGTTTTAAGTTGTATAACAGTAGCGATAATCGTAGACGTTCAGCATCTGGATGTTGTATTCAGATATTCAACCAATGTAATAATAAAAGCAAGAACAAGACTCGTAATAATGTTTCAAATGCTATAGAAATGTCGGAAAGTTCCGAAGATGAGAAGAAATCTGTGAGATCTTTACCCATCTTCCGAGATGTATCTCGAATTGATGAAATTAAATTTAATTCCTCCCGAAATGTTTTTAATCACTAAATGCTGAACGTAACTTAGATTTGTATACCGACAAAGTATGTGTAAGATAAATTAAGTACTCAGCTTCATATATTTGAGATAAAGCTTCGTTTTAACGGGGGGGCTGTTATATACAGCAATAGTATGTAAGTAATTCTAAGCTAGCATTATATCCACGTGGGCCCTGACGCTTTGACGTCACAGGTATTAGTTATAAAAAGCATGTGCATTAGGTAATCTGGTCAGTCTATCGAGTGCCGTGTCCGCGTACTAATCGTTTAAAATTATAGTGTAATTGTGGTGTTAAACTAATAAATACTTTTCAGTGGTGTAACTTTGAGTTTTGTTTTTTAAAAACTCCCACGGATGCTGCCCTATAACAGTGCGACACGAAGTTCTTCCAATCTGGTGAGAAAGATGCGAATACAAGAGTCGCCTCTAAACTTTAAATTCAAAGAATTGATATTAAACGTTCGTTCAGGTTGATAGATAACCTTTTTAACAACACAAGACTCCTTAACAGAAGGATCATCGCTATCCGAGTTTGATGATATTGACGAGTTATCATCCTTATTCAGTTTATCTAACATGGTGTTGATCATCGCCTTCAACAGCTGTATTTCTTCAGATTCATCCTGTAAACGAGAAAGGCGACACAGCAAGTATTTGCAACGGGATGACAGTCTTTCGGTAGCAGCGGCTGATAAATCGTCCTGAACCTCCTGCTCGATTTCCTCTGCTTTCCGTTGACAAATTTCAATTTCAGATGCTGGATTGCTTCGAACCACTTCTACTAACTTCAGACCACCCTTTTCAGCTAATTGAGCAGTTTGCTTCAACGCCATAGAAAGACTCGACCTACGTGAGATTGGATTGACTGGAAGTTTACGAATCGACAATTCATGTGAGATCTCGTCCTTGTGAAGGTGTGTTATTTTGCAACCAGCTATTAAGAAGTCCATGTTTGTTTTATTTTAATATTTGTCAAATCAGTTTAAGTTTCAAAGATAGTTTCAACTTTATAAGGTGTTGGAGAATGCAGCCCTTAATTATAGCGCCTGTTAAAATAGGCATAGCAAATGCGTTCGCCTCCTGCGTAGCTTTACACAATCGTAGGCCTCTGAGATTTAAGCACTTACTCTTAAGCTTTTGTACCGACTGGTAATAAAATTAGTCATGTCTTAATATAATTTACGCATTTTTAATAAATCACCTATAAGACCTAAACATGGTCCATACGAGCCGGAGTGAAGAAATTACAAATTATTTCGCGAAATAAGGAGATAATTACTCAAATTAACCTGTGGCACCGGGTTCAACCTTCGCCTGGAAATACGGATCGTCGTAAAGTGGTCGAGGTTTAAAATAATAGATGACTTTAGTGTAAATCCAGTGCTAATAGTGTTTTTATTCTTCACCCAACACTCTCCAGGTATTATAGGTAAAAGAATAAGCGTAAAAGTTGCTTCATGACGAGGTTAGTATCCACGTGTCTATGTACTTTAGATCCAAATTTAAGTGTACCGGTCTGATTTTAATGTAATTCATTTAATTTAATTTAATTATATTGTTTACAAAACAATTGAATTGCTAATTTTGTAATAATCCAGACCGCTTAGTATTCCACATTTAAATAGGTACATTGAATTGTATTGAACTACAATCTTAAAGCTAACTTTGTACTTCCTAAGCTTAATTTCATGTCAGTTATTAACACTTTCACTACGGCAATTAGTTAACATCGCAATTAACCATACTTGCATCGGGTCGAACAGATCCGATGCCGTAACGAAGGTGTTAAAAAATACAAAACAAAAGTGTGTTAAATTCGTCAATTAAAATTAAAAAGCAAGTAAATTGTGTGAAAATAGCAGCTTAGATTGCATGACAGATTGTACTTTGACCTTAACGCTAGCTTATTTCTAGTACACTTGTAATTAATTCTATTTACACATTTGTTTAATAAACATTCCAGGTTGATTACACTCTCTTCCCAAAATGAGCGAGGACAAAGAGCTGATTGCTAAACGGGCCGCCTACAAGGGGCGATTAACAATGTTCGAAAATTATCTGAATGATTTGGACACTATTTCCATGACATCAGCCGAGGTAAATGAGTTACAATTACGTATGGGCAAGGTGGAATCGTTGTATGGCCAATATGATGAAATTCAATTAAAGCTTGAGTGCATTTCGGCTAACCCTTCAGTGCAGTTGTCTGACAGGGAAGAATTCGAAAGTAGGTATTTTAAATTGCTTTCTAAAGCGCAAGATGTACTTGCCAAGCATGCCAAAAAACACGAATCTACATTTAATTCAGCGGCAAGTGACCAGTCGTCACGTAAAGGGAACAGAAAACTTGTTAAGTTACCAACCATACAGTTGCCGAAATTCAACGGTTCTTATGAAAATTGGTTAGGTTTTCGCGACACCTTTACTAGCCTAATACACTCTAATGACGATATAGACGACATAAATAAGTTTCATTACCTTAGGGCTCCCTTGGAGGCGTCCGCTTCAGTCGTCATACAGTCAATAGATTTCTCATCTGATAATTATGCTTTGGCTTGGAATCTTCTATGTGATCGCTTCAATAACAAGCGACAATTGCTGCAAAATCATGTTTCAGCCTTGTTCAACATCGAGCCGATCCCACGGGAGTCTTCCAGCCACATTAAACGTGTCATAGATCAGGTCAACAAGAACCTGCGCTCACTGGAGTCACTAGGCGAGCCAGTTAAACAATGGTCAACACTGCTAATTCACATCACTTCACACAAATTAGATTCTAAGTCGTTTCGTGAATGGGAGGAATTTAAAGGTGGTTTAGACAAAAATAAAACCGTTACATTTGACGATTTTTTGTCATTTTTGCAAAACCGGGCTGACTTGCTCGAAACACTCGAGTTATCGTCTATTCAATCGCCACAACACACGAAAAACACAGCCAAAGTTAAAACTATGATAGCGGTGCACGATAAAACAGGTAATAATAGCAATAAAACTCAGCCGCCGCCGATTAAGTCGTGCCCGAGATGCAACGGGGATCATTGCTTATCTAGTTGTGCACAATTCCTTGCATTAAATAACACTGCTAGATTGCAATTATTACCTACTTATAAAGTCTGTTTTAACTGTTTTAAAAGTGGTCATTATGCCAATCACTGTAAAAGGCCTGGTTGCAAGATTTGTAAGCGAAAACATAATACGATTATTCATGTTTCGGATAATGTACCTAAATCGACATTACATAACGATAATTATAGCACGAGCGTTATCAGCGGTGTCGGGCATCAGACTGCGCCCGCGCTGCCGCCGCCCGCACACGTGCAGCCGGTCCAGGTGGCACTGTCAGCAGATATTTCACCGAATACTTCGCAACAATCATATTGACATACGGACCGAGACGTACTGTTATCAACTGCATTAATTAAATTATATGATTCGAATGGACACGAACATATTGCTCGTTGTGTCTTAGACAATGGCAGTACGTCTTGTCTCCTGTCTCAGAAAATGTATGATAGGCTAAACCTGGCTACCGATATCGTAAATAAAAATGTTTTAGGTATTAATCACAGCTCGACGCCAACGTACGAGATGTGCCGAGTCGAAATGAAATCACTTAATGATAAGTTTAAAACTAAGATACAGTGTTTCGTTTTACCTTCCATTACGAATGATATTACTCCTCATAATATGAACCTAACAAATCTAAATATTCCAACTGATATATATTTGGCAGACCCGTATTTTTATAAGTCGTCTGATATAGATATATTGATAGGAGCTGACTTATTTTGGGACTTATTGGGATGTCAAAAAATTGAATTAGGTGACGGGCTGCCGATCCTTTTTGAAACCAAACTTGGGTGGTTGGTTTCAGGCCCTATTTCAGTTCGCCATGGATCGACTATGCCATCATCATTAATATCGTCCATTAAATGTAATTTAGCAGCTGTAAATTCAAGCCAAGCTCACTCCACCTTTGAGAATGACATTCAAAACCAATTGACGCGTTTTTGGCAACTGGAGGAAGTTAGCCATCAGTCATCTCATTATTCTCATGAAGAGAAATTGTGTGAGGAGCATTTTCAGGCTAATACTGTACGCTTGCAGGACGGAAGTTTTTGTGTTCGATTACCCTTAAAACAGAGCCCTAAATTACTAGGCGAGTCATATCAAAGGGCCAAACATTGTTTTATGTCGTTGGAACGTAGGTGGAAAAATAAGCCCTCATTTAAAAAGCTATACACCGAGTTTATGTCGGAGTATTACGCTTTAGGCCATATGTCCGAGTATGTACCTACTGATTCGGGTAAAACCACCTATCATGTACCACACCATGGTATTTTACGGGAAAACCATTCGACAACTAAGTTGAGAGCAGTTTTCAACGCTAGCAGTCCCACTTCCTCCGGTGTTTCCCTGAATGACTTGCAAATGGTCGGTCCAACCGTTCAGGACGACCTATTATCTATACTCATTCGTTTTCGGCAACATAAATATATAATATCCGCAGACATCGAAAAAATGTACAGAACTATATGGCTTCATCCTGATGACAGAAGTCTTCAGCTTATTTTATGGAGAGACAATGAGGCCGATGTCTTAAAAACCTATCAGCTAAATACTGTGAGTTATGGGACAGCTAGCGCAGCATTCTTAGCGTGTCGTTGTCTAAAACAAATAGGTTTAGATTGTCAAGACAAATACCTTAGCAATGCTATTATACACGATTTTTATGTCGACGATTTGTTGAGTGGAGGGGATAATTTTGATGAAGTGGTTAGATTGCGCCACGGACTAACAGCTGCCTTATCTGCTGCTTGCATGCACCTCCGAAAATGGAAATCTAATGACCCGAAGTTGGTCGACTCTTCCTCTCACGAATCTAAGAATCTAGACATCGGCACTGCAGATTCCAGTAAAATTTTAGGATTAGGGTGGCATCCAGACTCAGATCAATTATATTTCCCAATCGGTGCCTCCCTTTCTAAGGGAACCACAAAGAGGGACGTTTTATCCACGATTGCTCAAATATTTGATCCCTTGGGACTTTTAACTCCTTGTGTCATAATCATGAAAATACTCATGCAGAGATTATGGTTACACAAACTTTCGTGGAGTGACGAGCTTCCCCCAGAAACCTCAAGGCAATGGGCTGACATCGTTTCAGACTTGCCCATTCTTAATAATATTCGCATACCACGGCGAGTCGTGTGCGACTCTTATGAACGACTAGAGCTGCATATTTTTACAGATGCTTCGGAGCGTGCCTATGGCGCTTGTGTTTATGCCCGAAGTATTGATAATTTAGGAGAGGTTTCCGTACAGTTGCTAATAGCTAAAAGTCGTGTTTCGCCTATAAAGCCAGTAACCATTCCACGCCTCGAACTTTGCGGTGCATTGTTTGGTGCTCGACTATATCAAAAGGTTGTCAGTTCTCTTCGAGCACCAGTCAGCAGCGCAACTTTCTGGAGCGATTCGACAATCGTTCTAGCGTGGCTCAAGGCGTTACCGAGCAAATTGCAGACATTTGTGCGTAATCGTACGGCTGAGATTTTAGAAATATCAGGCAACAGCTCTTGGCGACATGTACCGACTGACGAGAATCCTGCTGACCATTTATCTCGCGGTGTTCCCTTACGTGACATAGAATGTCTTGATCAGTGGTGGTCTGGTCCTAATTTTCTAAAACATGACGAGTCGACCTGGCCACAGAACCCCTGTGTCAACGTTGCCAATTTACCTGAGGTTCGCACGGAGGTTACTTTGACTACACGTATTCAAGATGAGACATTTATTGATTTTGATCGTTTTTCAAACTTTTCCCGTTTAAAACGTGCGGTAGCGTACGCGCTGCGATTTATCTCAGCTTGTAAAGGAACGCCAATTACCACAAATTACCTAAATGATGATGAGCTTAAAGGCGCATTGAATCAATTAATTAGAATATCACAGACTGAATCATTTCCCGAATATAAATTACTCCTAAATTCGAAACAAATACCTAAGGGTAGCCCACTTTTAAAATTGAACCCTTTTCTAGATGAAGCGTCTATTATGCGTGTTGGTGGTCGTCTTGCGAACTCAGACTTTTCTTACGAAAAGAAGCACCCAGCCATTATACAGTCCAATCACAGTTTTACGAAACTTCTTTTCAAGTACGAGCATACGCACTTATTACACGCACCACCACAGCTTTTATTAGCTACCATAAAGGATAGGTACTGGCCTATAGGAGGACGAAACTTGGCAAAGCTATGCTATAGACAGTGCATACAATGTATTAAAATGAAAGGACGCGTACTTAGCCCTTTAATGGGCTATCTGCCCAAATCTCGTTTGTCCCCCGAAGGTCAGGCCTTCATGAATGTAGGCGTGGACTATGCAGGTCCCATTAATTCCGTTAGTCGTCAGGGACGAGGTTCTAGGATAGTAAAGGTGTACGTTGCTATCTTTATATGTTTTACCACTAAGGCTATTCATTTGGAGTTGGTCGGTGACTTAACAAGTAACAATTATTTGATGGCTTTAAATAGATTCATGTCACGCCGAGGAAAGACCATTAATATTTTTTCGGACAACGGTACTTCGTTTGTTGGTGCATACAACGAGCTTTCCAGGTTCCTCAAAAGTAATTGTGACTCATTAGCTGATAGTGCTTCCAATGAAGAGATAAATTTTCATTTTATACCGGCTTACGCACCACACTTTGGTGGTCTTTGGGAAGCGGGTGTAAAATCAACGAAACACCATTTAAATAGAGTGTTGGGTAACAGCAATCTAACCTATGAGGAACTTAATACTACTTTAGTTAGGATCGAGGCAATTTTGAACTCTCGACCACTCACCGCCCTGTCTACGGAACCCGAAGACTTGATGCCGTTGACTCCCGGACATTTCCTCATCGGTCGCCCACTGACTGCTCTGCCAACTCCTGATTACCGGGATCACTCGTATAACTACCTGACTCGTTTCCAGCGAGTGGAACAACTGCGCCAGCATTTTTGGACCCGTTGGAGCAAGGAATTCATCTCAGACCTTCAACAACGAGTCAAGTGGCAATCTGGTGATGATTCTCTGGCAGTTAATACCCTCGTTCTTCTTAAGGAAGACAATCTCCCTCCTTTGAAGTGGAGACTGGGCCGCATCGTTGCAGTTTTTCCCGGAACGGATGGTGTTAATCGCGTTGCCTAATAATTTACTACTTCACATTAACGTGATAAAGTCACTTATGATAATAGTTATTATTTAGAAAGTGAAAAGTTCTATAGTGGAACTTGTTTAAAATATAGCATAAGTCAATATATCAGAATAAGCTAGTACGTATTTAAGTTTGTATTCTTAAACGTATAGTATAGACGTTTGAGTAAAATTAAAACAGTTACTTAAGAACTAAGCATCAATTCAACATTCGCAGAAAGTTTTATATTAACACCTTATATCTAAAATATTAATTGCATGAACCTGTCATACACCAAAAGGCCCCACGTTGGGCGCCACTAAAGCATAAATGGTCAGGGGCCATTCAACTATAAAGAAAGTAGGAATGCTCACGGCTAGATCAAGTAAGAGACTAACTCAGGATCGTGGATCGGCCACCTCCTAATGGAGCAGAGTCTGGATCTAGAATTTAAGAAATAATGGACGCCCTTTGATCCAACCTCCGTCTATCGTATGTCAGGTTCAAACAATAAAAGATAACACTAGGTTTATAACGTGTATTCACATATGGTCTAGCAGTTTGGTAACACACTCGGTGAACTAATTAATATTGACAATAGTAAATAAGTCTTATGTTATAGCGTAAGTTAAATGCTATTCACAGTGGGAAATTTATGAACCAGAATTTATAGGCTATTTTATGTTTTAGCTTGAGGAAATCCCTTTATATAGTAGTTTACAAAACAGTAATGGCTCGGGGCATACAAGACATACCATCCGAGGTTTAATTTGGCAGCAAACCTTATATAGGAAATTTATAAATACCTGTCTACTCTACTAGGTACCGGTGGATTTAAATAGAAACCGTGATTTGCGGTTGGTGCTCTTCACTAGACTCTCATGAATACTTCTCCGCTGCCATACATGGATGGGCCGGCGCAGTGAACAGGACCAGACCTCCCGAGTTTACCGCCGGTGACCCGTAGTGCAGACTCAGGACTCCAGGATGATGAAAAGATCGACGCAATAAAATGACACTATCCACAGGACCGAATATTTAGGAAGATGAAATAAGTAGATGAAAATATGTAACTAGAAATAAAAATAAAAAAACCTGGAACAATGGAGACAATATTTGGTTAAATTCTAGAAAATTATTCATACCTATCTATCAAGAGCTTTTATATGTAATTAAACACGTGAACCACAGGTTTAATAAAACACTTACCAGTTTATAAGCTGGTTTTTTTTTCTTTATTGAAATAAGGTTAGCGGTCCATGTGCGTGCAGGTTAAAATGGCGTTTGCTGAAAAAGAAATTTATCTTATGAAATTGACAATTCACAAAATAGAAAGCCATCCTAGGCATTATAGTGAGGAACACCTCATTGTACTACTTACCAAATGTTGAATTGGTGTTAACAAATCCTTATCATACTAGAACGAACAGGACTATAAATTCATGTTACTAAGTTGAGAGAAATACCGGGCGCGGCTGAAACAAAAATTACATTGATCAACTTATGAAAGAGATTTTAGAGGGATGATTATGCATCCCTGTACTTGTACTAACAAAATACTTACCATTTCCACGTGATTGGGATCCAATAGTTAAATTTTAGATGTTCACATATCGTATGCCGGATTCCCAATGACGACATTTTGGGCAGAACCAGAGAGAACCGCGTCGGCGATCGCAGCGCCACCTTTTGTGCTCGTGCGAATGACTTGGACACAAATCGATCCTTACCAACAATTAAAATTTTATAGAAATATGTTCCTAGAAATTGAGATAAACCATTTTAAAGGTAAATTGTAAATAATACGTCTTGACAATAAAAATCTAACATGTTTTCTAAAACCGGCGTGTGGAACGGATTTTGGACCATAGACAAGCACACCTGTCAAACGTCAAATGCCAAATCAATGTATCAGGAACATAACCTAGCAAAAGAACGTAAACAACGGAAACCAAATCGCATTTATAATGTCCTTTCAAGTTAATTATTAAGAAGACATATAGTCTGAATGTGCGTAGTGTTGTGATTAACCTAAAATGGCAGTGCAACACAGGCAGAACGGTATTAAACAATGGAATGCATGAGGACACCACTATCACACACAAGGTAAATTCTTACTTACAAAAAGCTATCACAAGACAAGTCTCCACCTCTATTCTATCTTCCCATGATATTACCCGAGTCTAGGGCATACTACACGTTAAATTCATCCCTGCTAAACCAACGAAAACTTGATGAAATGCTCAGTATAAATTATATCCATTAAGATGTCTAGACACACGGTCCAAAGTGTTACACAGGTATGTTTGTGTTGATAGTTGTAGAATGAAGAATTGATAAATAGCATGAAATAAAACTATGAAAACGGATAAACTCGCGTATATTAACTAATTTTAACTTCATTCCGACGTTTCGAACACTTTACAGGGTTCATAGTTTTATTTCATGTTTAATCCTCGCGGTAACCGAAGAAAATGATAAATAACAATTTGTATTCACTGAGTAAATAAAACTCTCATTTACAGTTACAGAGAAACACATTGATTTTATTTGTCGATCAAAATATCTTATATTATATAGGTTCGTATTGTTGATAGCGCACAGAAAATTTGGATGTGTCGCCCTTTATCAGTTCCAAAAGTTGTTACACAAAATTTTAGTTCGTTACACTAGAATCATGACGTTAAATGTTGTTGTGTTTAGAATGTAGAAGTTATCCTACCTCTTCAACTGTGTGTATCACCCTGAAGAGTCTCTCGTAATCGTATAAAATGAGTTCGGGGCGACCGCGGTCGGTCCGCGGCGGTATAATGCGATACATGATGACAATATGGGTTCGGCGTGCCGTATGATACGGGTAAGTAGACTTGTAGATGTGTAAGAAATAGTACTGACATAGTCAACTAGTTGGAACCCTGAGCTATTCGAAAACTAAAAGTAAGTTATAAATCCAATTCAAGGAAGGAAACAACACGCGGCTTTCTTGAGGCTGTTCTATAATTTGGGGGCTATTGGCTATATATTCATTGACCGTGTGGTGACGGCAGTAAGAATACATTTGTCACCACCCCAACTCCTCTTGCGGGTGTCGCAAAAGCCCACTAAGGGATTGAAGTGTCACTGACCATTATTTGATAAAAGATTGATGATGGGCAGCAGCGTCATCATAGTACACATTACTACTACTCTCCTAATGCATATAGCATAGTTAATAGGTTAGGCCTACTTCCTGCAGTGGACTATCATAGACATGCATGCATAAAACGTCATATAGACATTTTCCACATCGTATGTGGAGGGTTAATTATATTTATGTATTAGTTATTACGTCTCACGAATATATTGATTTAGACTTTCACGATTATCACTCATATTTTAAAGACAAACGGGTCTTAATCGCGTAAAATTACGTTTAATTATATCCTGATGTTTCGGGCATGATATTACACCCGTGGTCGCAGGCAGACTCTCAGTCTCACGAATGTTTAAATTCATTGATGATTTTATCTTAATTTTCCACAAATGAGACAACTTGTGGAATCTTGGAGGCCTATGTTCAGCAGTGGACGTCTTTCGGCTGATGATGATGATGAGACAACTTCTACATCCAATCTGTGTGCCCCAATAGGTGCACTTCGAAGTAATCCGGCGCAGTTCGGATAAAGTGCCGGCAGCGGGGAAAGTTTACATCTTCGGTGTCCGAAACTTGGGAACCGGTCCGCAAATAAACGACACGGGTTTTGTCAGAAGTTTTCGTCTGTAATCACCAGAGATAGTATTATTCACCGCAAAAGCTCCTATCCGTATACTGAACTATACTATACAGGTATTTAGTGCATGAGCTTCTAGAATTCCTTTTGAAGTTACATGGCCCTAGCAGTAGACTGGAGGATTTAACAGCATCATAATCATATCAGCCGAAAGACGTTCACTGTTGAACATGGGCCCAAAGATGGCTACAATGACCGGTCCTGCGCCACCCGCATCCAGCGGACTCCTGCACAGGTCATCAGTCCACCTTTTGGGTGGCTTACCTACACTGTGCCCTTCGGTGCATGGCTGCTATTCGAGAATCTTTCCGCCCTAACGGCTAATATCGGTTCAACGTGAAATGTGCCCGCCCACTGCCAACTTTAGTTTAGCGATTCGGTTAACTATATCTTTTATTTTGATTCTGCTGTGGGTAGCCTCATTTCTAATACGATCCGACAGAGGGACTCTTAACAGCCCTTTTTGCCTTTTAGGTGACTTTGAGCCTCCTTTTGAGGCCCATTGTAAGCGACCACGTTTCAGTACCGTATGCCATTACTGGCAACACACACTGATCAAAGACTTTCATCTTCAAGCACTGCGGAATATTGGACGAAAAGTTGTGTCGTAGCTTCCCGAACGCTGCCCAACCTAGTCGGATTCGATGACTGACCTCTTTCTCGAAGTTGGACCTACCTAACTAGATTTAACATTTCGACTGACTTCACCGTCCAACTTATTGCCAACTGGTTGTAACTTTCAACACATTTCACGAACAGCTTGAATGAAGGAAATATTATAACCACGTAATTCGACAACTGAATATAAAAAAAATCTGCAAATAAAATTCATCATTGGCATTTCTTTTGATTGTCAATTTTAGATTACCGATTCTCTTTTTTTTTGTTTGCCAAGAATCTAGACAAATTAATTTTTTTTAGACTCGTGAAACAAGCCTCCAAACTTTTAAATCCATTTCTTTCATGCAGTAGAACCCATTAAACGGAAGTTAATTATACACTCCGTTTGAACTTTGAAAACCCTTCGGAACATATGAAGGTAATACTGGGCGCTTAGCCAAGTTGCCAATCGCTAACGCTTAGTCGTCAATCGCAAACGAAGGCAGCTAGCTGTCTTTGTCGGACTAATATGAAAGAGTGACAGAGAGGGAAAACTACGATACGCTACTAAGCGTTAGCGATTGGCAACTTGACTAAGCGTCCTGCTATCCTGCTTTATCGTGAGGCGCCGTTGTAGCCCAAGCTTTTTCCTTCTTGGATCCGAAGGGGTTTCTAAGTTCAAACGGAGTTTAATAATTGTTCTAAATTTCGGAATACTCTTCCAAGTTCTACTGCACCAGCTGGGCATCAGGGGATTTAAAATTTCCGACGATTCACTGCCCAACTCGTTGCCAACTAGTTGTACAACTAGATGCACAACTTGTTCTACAGCTTGGTCGGCACGTAACTTCTAAGCGAACCTAATGGCCGAACTTCATACTAATTTTATCAATAAATTTCGGTATTACCTGGATCTTACTGGTAATTAATGTGTTCGCAGGCTTTGCATTTTATGAGAGCAGTATTTATGTCATTTGAAATAAGTTCCTTAATACTTTTCTTGTCTGCATAAATATCTCAGGACACTCGTTAAGTCATTACACAAATCGTCGTAGTCCCACGCTAAGCTCAATTGAGGCTTGTTATGTCGGTACTGTACATATAGATACCATTAACATCGACATATAGATACTATTCTGCAATCGTACACGATAAGCGATAAGTCACGTGACCATAGTATTGCATGGAAATGGTCACGTGACCTTTCGTTCGAATCTGTCATTCTCATTCATTTATGACTTATCGCTTATCGTATACGATTGCTGAATGGCATTTTGGCTAAGTCTGCAGGTAAAACAAGTTTCAGCGCTATTGTAGCAAAATATAGGTTTATATAAAGCAAATACCCCACTCCACCCGCGGGTGTCGTAAAAGTCGACTAAGGGATTGAAGTGTCACTGACCATTATTTGACAAAAGATTGATGATGGGCAGCAGCGTCATCATAGTGGACATATTACTGCGATCGCCAATCCGCTTGCCCAGCGTGGTGATTATGGGCATTTACCTCCTAATGCGTCTATACGCATAGTTAATAGGAGAGGCCTACGTCAAGCAGTGGACTATCTTAGGCTGATGATGATGATAAAGCAAATTGTTGTTATTATAGCATAGATCTTATTACGGCATACTGATTAAATTGACACACTTATACCTAACAAGCCTTAATAGGAAGGCTATTAAAACTTGTCGCAAGAGAATTTCTTAATTAAAATTATGTCGAGACTCTGACATGTTGCCGCTGCGACTTTAGTCCGAAGAAAAATATTTTCTCTTCAACTTCTTTCATAATTTTATAATTTCATCATGAAGTGTGTACGTAATAGGTAATTCAATTATGTCGTTATGAATAGAATCAAATTTACGCTTGCTATTTTTAGGTTTTTCATTCATCACGTTCATTTGGTTTTATTTTAATTACATATATTGAAAACTCTTTTCTTTAACCTCATAAAATTATTTTAAATAGCTGGACTTAGGCCTCTCCTTCACATTAACTAGGACGCAATAGCCATATTTGACATGCTGGGCTACGGAGTTGATCATCGCAGTAGTGTTCACGATGATGACGCTGCTGTCCTTCGTCATTCTTCAAAAAATGAATGGTCAGTGATAGTTAAATCCCTTAGTTGACTCTTACGACACCCACGGGAAGGGTTGGGGTGTAATTTTACTTAGTATTAATGGTACCAAGTAAGTGTGCAATTGGAAGCGGTGGTGGCTCAGCGGTTTAGACGTTTGACTTTCAATCCGGAGGTCGTGGGTTCAAATCCTGGCTCGTACCAATGAGTTTTTCCGAAACTTATGTACGGAATATCAGATGATATTTACCATTAGCTTTCGGTGAAGAAAAACATCGTGAGGAAACCTGCATACATCCGTGAAGAAATTCAAAGGTGTATGTGAAGTTCCTAACCCGCTTAGGGCCAGCGTGGGGACTATAGCCTAATCCCTCTCATATCTGAGAGGAGGCCTGTGCCCAGCAGTGGGACATTATAAAGGCTAAAATATTAAGTGTGCAATTGGTGTAGGTAGGTATGTAGTATTAAAGATAAAAGTTGAGCCAGGTATTTAGTCAAACTAGGTAAGAACAGTCTTACAGGGTGAATATCTGAGAGTTTCAACCGCCTAATTTTGGTGGCATCATTTTTGCCGAAGTTTCTATTCGTTACAATGTGCTACTTTGTCATTTGAAGGAGGCACGGTACCTTAAACAAATGACGAAGTATAACATTGAGACGTTTAGAAACTTCAGCAAAAATTATGCCACCAAAATTAGGCGGTTGAAACGCTCAGATATTCACCTACAGACACGCTCAAAAGACTTGCGAATTATGGGGCTGACCAGAGAAGCAGGATGCCCTCACTGTGGCAAGGAAGAATCTAGCAACCAGCTTGCATGTTCTGGCAGAATGCATTTTGTACGCGGCAGCGAGACATAATGTATTCGGCAGAGATCTACTCTAGGAGTGTGATAAGAGACATCAATCTCAAGGATGTCCTGGGTGCTTAGACAAGCTGTCAATCTCGCTAACGCTTAATCGTCAATCGTATGCGAAAAGGCAGCTAATGTCTTTGTCGCACTAATCTGAAAGGGCGACAGGGAGGGAAAACCACGCCACGCTACTAAGCATTAGCGATTGGCAACTTGGCTAAGCATCCTGTTCTGCAGGAAAACGAGAAGATTTGAAGAAGATAGTGTTCAAATGCCGCCGGGACCAACTACGGGGAAGTCGGTTTGTATGAATGTGATTCCTTCGCGTTGAATACTCATGAAAATTTGTAGACTATATCTACTTAAACACCGTTACATTATTTCGTTTTATTTTCCAATCATTCAATCGATCATTTTCAATATAACATCGAACGTAACGCGCTGAAGGCCGCTGAGAAATTGGCAAACACTGTTCACTGGAAGAGACCTCCAGAAAATCTCAATAATTTTTTTTTTAGAAATCAGTTGTCAGCCTCTGTAGCCTAGTTGGTAGTGACCCTACGAACAAATAAAACATGGAAGCCGCATGCCATAGTTGCCTTTCAGAAACGGTCCTGAATTTTAGTTGACAAGTGTCACCCCCTCTTCAATGCATCACGGTAATGAATTTCAAATATCAACCTATAAAACCTAAACCGCCATTTAAAATTTGTTATGATTGGTCCATCAAAGTTTTGATTCTCTATAAGCATTTGTCGAAGATGTTGCGCCGAAATATGCGCGGTGTTAAAAAAAGCGCTATGTCCTGCCCATCTTGGCACAATTGAACAATTGCTATTGGGGGCATTTTGGAGCTGGCGTTAGACGTCCATGTTATATATGGTCGCAGTAGTGACCCCGTTTACAAAAGTGGAGGTTCCGGGCGAGGTATATTGTTTATTTATCATAATTTTTTATGTATTTAAGTATCTTTTATATTTATATCGTCGTTTAGTACCCACATTACAAGCCTTAATTGAGGTTACCGTGGGACCAAGTCGATTTGTGTTAGATGTTCCAAGATTTTTATTTATTTAGTGATCTGAACAACGATTTGTGTAGGTTTTAGGGTTCCACGTGATAATAATATTGTGGATTTACACCAAACGAGCGAATGCTCATTCTATCCCCCACTCTACGAAATCAACGAATTTTGACGAATTACGTTTTGTTGGCAGCGAACGAATTCCGTACCTTTAGTGAGAATTAGCGCTAGAAAGCTGAAATTCTATACCAATACGTAAATCAATCACGCTGATAAAGTGGTATAGTAAAAAGTTAAAAAGTGTTTTATTAAGATTCCCGCCCTACACGTAAAGTGGAGGGTGATTCGTTGTTGGATATATTCTAACGTATGATGATATATTGTTGGATAGGTATTTAAAAATAAAAAGGGGTTTTATGAAATCATTTTTGATAATGTTCATATTTTCCTGAACAATCGCATCGAATGCACAAAAATAAAATCATTCCCTCTAAGTTTTGAACCCTAATACGAGTACATCTAATTTAAAAAATATTAAAATAATCTCTAATCTAGAACTTTATATAATGAATGTGTCTTTCCACTATTGACTTCGCTTGCGAGACGTGGACGCTAACCATCGATAGAGCGAAACGGCTGAAAGTCGCACAAAGGGAGATGGAACGCTCAATGCTCGGGATCTCTCTAAGAGATAGAGTGCGGAACGCGGAGATCTGGCAACGCACGAGAGTTACAGACATCATTGAACGAGTAGTTAGTCTGAAATGGAGATGAGCGGGACACGTGTGCCGAATGATGATGGGCGGTGGGCGACTAGAGCCCTCTTGTGGAGGCCAAAAATGGAAAGCCGAAGCGTAGGCAGGCCACTCAGGCCAGCTGCCAGATAGTCGGACGATATAAAAAAGACGGCAGGGCCGACCTGGAAGAGAGATGCCGCAAACCGTAAGAGGTGAAAAGAATTGTAAGAGGCATACATCCTGCAGTGGAGTAAAATATGCTGAGAAGAAGAGAACTTTATAAATCTTACTATTAGAGTTGGGTAAGTAATATAACGTATACGAACTAATGCTTTATAAATCATAACGTATAAATTCAGTTTGTATAATTTTATAATGCCTAACGTGTAATAAATATAACGTATAAAAGGTATACTTATGAAATGAATAATTGTAAAATGTATAACGAACCTAACATATAATATCGTTTACGATAACGATTAATTAGTATAACATTGAAATAATCTAATATACAAAACAACTATCTTACACAAAATATAAGCGCCTACGATTTTTTAATAATTAAACTATAGAATTATCATTATATTTAATTTGAATTGATTTACTATTTATCCGTATCCGTATAGGAAGCGATTTAGAGCTGGGAACCGGTCGACGAAGCCCCGCTGCGCGGGGCTTCTATTTCTGCTCTAAGGGATAAAAGGTACCTAACGAACCTATCCAGTGGCCTATACCACAAAACTTTACAAGCGTACAATTTTACAAAATTGTATAAATTCTCATACAAAAAGTTGACAATTTTGTAGAATTGTACGCTTGTAAAGTTTTGTGGTATAGGGGTTGGAGTAGGAGAGGTACAAATTTGTTATTTTTTAATGCGGGGGGCTCCGCCCTCCGAGCCCCCCTTTTTTGGTTTCGCAAGGATGAGGATGCGTAAACAATTACTTAAAGGTCTTTTATGTATCCGGGAAACTACGCTCGAAACCTAACCAATCCAATTCGGTTTTACCCTGATTTATTACTTGGATTGGTTAGGTTTCGAGGCTAGAACGGATTGAAACGGATTGAAAATGTATACGTTATATTACTTGCGTAATATAACGTATACATTTTTATAGAACTTAACCTAACTTATTTTTCTAGCAGTTATATTTATATCGTTATATCAGATGTTAGTATGTTTTAACTTTTATACCTTTATATTGATATATGAAACGGAATTCGTTAATATGTACGTTAGACTAAACAACGGTATATATTATTAACGTTATATTATTTTTGTATTATACTATTTGGAAATAGATGTTTAATTATACGTTATGAACGTTTGTAAACTGTAATTATACTAAAAGTGCGTATTCATTATGATACGCACCCATTAGGGTTATGAATAAAAATCAACCTGTATTATATTACGAGTAGCTTGTATCAAATAATCCTAATAAAGCACTTCCAGTGGCCCTAGTAACGCTATTTCTTGGTACCTTATCTCGGAAACATCCGCCGAAGGCAGCCAGGCATCCTGCGACCGGTCGCTAAATATAGCCACACCTTCTATCATTTCCTTTTATATTATTGCGCTGACAAGTTTCTTTGAAATAACATATACTAAGAGGTATTTGATCTCCTGCTATTTTTTATTTTAATAACTTTAGTCTGAAATATTAGATGTCATATTATGACAAACAAAAAATACTGAATTTACCAACGCTGGAGGTGGGATACGCCGCGAAAGCATACCATCAGGCAGACTTCTTTTAAAGATTTGAGATTCCGATATTTCGGCATTGTAACAAAAAAAAATTCAAATTCAAAATTCAAAATTCTTTACTGTACGTAACAAAATTTGATAAATAAATACCCCGTGTTAAACACACTAATAAAGACCAGTGTGCTTAGCCAAGTTGCCAATCGCTAGCGCTTGCTAGCGCATTGTAGTTTTCCCTCTTTGTCGCACTAATATGAAGGAGTGACAGAGAGGGAAAACTACGATGCGCTAGCAAGCGCTAGTGATTGGCAACTTGGCTAAGCATCCTGGGATAAGTTCGCCTTTGTACATTTTGACTGTATTTGTTTTGTTTGTTATTTTTATGATTCGTGCAATAAATTGTTTACTACCATTTAGGGTCTACGCCGACTAATCCGGCTGCCCGACGCGTGCGCACCCTCGCGGGTCCCGCTCCATATTAAAACCGTCGGCTCTACCGCGAACTTCGAAATCCGTAAATTTCGAGGATTTATATCTTTCTCTTTAATGACGCCCTCGTTAGAATGACACAGAATAAAATAAGTAAAAAAAGTTTTAAGTTAAACGGTTGTTATTGCACCAGAAACTAGAAAATAAAAATTTGTTATAACTAACCGTAGATGCAACTTTCTGTAGATTACTCACGTGAAACTATTATCACTGTAGTTTTCCCAAATCGGATGCTGAAAGCCACGTTTAGCCTCTATGTCAGTGGATTAAGCGTTACCTAATCGGAAACTTTTACTAAACTGAAATAAAAACGTGGGGCGTACGGAATTGTGATTAAGTCACTATAGTTATTTAAGAACACACATAAATCAATACAGCAATAGTGTAATAAGTTTTGTTCTGGCCTTGATAAAAGCTATTTACCTCTGTGGAAGTGATGAAACAGATGGATGATTAATTGAAAAATTAAAGCTACAATTACATATTTTGAACTTGTATGTTTCTTTGTTCATAATAACGCCCCCCACGTTTTTATTTTAGTTTAGTAAAAGTTTCCGATTAGGTACCGCTTAATCCACTGACATAGAGGCTAAACGTGGCTTTCAGCATCCGACTTGGGAAAACTACAGTGATAATAGTTTCACGTGAGTAATCTACAGAAAGTTGCATCTACGGTTAGTTATAACAAATTTTGATTTTCTAGTTTCTGGTGCAATAACAACCGTTTAACTTAAAACTTTTTTTACTTATTTTATTTTCAAGTTTTCAGTGCCATTGTTAAGTTAATTTCCGGTACTATTACCGATGTTGTTTGTAATATGTAATACAATTATGCATGCTAAGTAGCGTTTATACTCTCGCGCTTTCATCACGAATCACGACACATATGTAAACGTAAAGGACATTATTTTATGTGTAACGGGAGGCAAATCCCTGCTGAATAGATATTTTTAGAAATCCGACACCATTTTTTTAAATTTAATATCTCGATTGACAAATAAAAACCAAAGGCTCGGCGTGGTTAATGTAAGGTTGAATGTCCGAAGTATCTCAAATGGACGTGTTATTCATACAATAAGTAGCTTAGATAACAGAGATCTGACAACAAGGAATATATCAATCAATTTGGTAATACTTTTTTTTTCGCTGGCAACACTAGCCTCGAGCGCGCGTCGAAATCTTTTCGTCGATCACAATTTTGTTTTTCCTCGATTCTTTTCTTAAATTCAGTGCTTAATCTCATCTGGTGGTTCATTTATTATAAGAACATTAAATAGTGAACTGTTTTTTGAGCATTCCTCGCTCATACGGTGCTCGAATTTTCGAGGCGGTGTGCATAACGGTACTTTGCGATCTGTCAGTGCCGACATCCATTTTACTATCGTTGTCGACGCTTCTGAACGATTTAATCACACCTATTAGTTATTGTGCTACAATTTGTGGGCTCTGCTTCGTATGCCTTGTTAAAGCCCTGGTCAACCAAACTTCTGGGAGGGAGGTTGTGTATGATGAGTTGTGCCGGCTGCTTCGACAACATAGAGGGGTCGAGATCCCTCAATTGCAACGCTTGTAAATCGTCCTTTTGTTATGCCTGCTTGAACGTTACACCTGACATGGCTTCGACACTGAGCAGGAGGTCACTGGCGTCCCTTCAATGTCCCTCTTGCACGAACGTCACGAAGCGCCGGCCGGGCGATGACACCCTGTTGAAACACGACAATACCTCTATAATCTCGTCGGCCTTGAATATGTCGTGCGATAACGTGCAAACTCCATCTGGGGGACCCGCTGAAGAAACTGCCCAAGTTGTTACCCTCGACGGCATCGGCCGCCTGCTTGACCAAAGGCTGTCACCTTCCTCAGCAACCATGATACGATTCCGTGAGTCTCTCAGAGATGACTTCAAGCAGATGTTGAAATGTGAAATTGACAAATCCATGCAGATATTGAAGGATGAGTTTACCCACACCACTGACTACATATCTGCACAGCAAACTGAGCTGCAGGCTACAATTGCTTCCAAGGACAAGGAAATTAAGTATCTCGTAAACGAGCACCAGCAGCTCCAAAATAACATGATGGCTCTTCAGTCCCGTCTTAAATCCATGGAGCAGATGTCACGCAACCTTAACTTGGAAATACAAGCTGTACCTGAGAGCCGTCACGAAAACCTTATTGAACTCTTTGCAACCTTATGTAAATGCTTGGGATGTCAGGTTGTGGATAATGACATTCGATCTTGCCGTCGCGTAGCTAAGATAAATCCATCATCACCAAGACCACGCAACATAATTGTTACTCTGGCATCTCCCCGACTGCGCGACTCCTTACTCTTTGCTGCTCACCGTTTCAATAAATCCAACCCATCTGTTAAGCTTGGCACCACCCACCTGGGCCTCTTGGGTGATCATTGTAGGATCTACATCACAGAGCATCTATCGCCTGAATGCAAAAAATTACATGCTGCTGCCCGGAAATTTGTTAAGGATAGAGGGTATAAGTATGTGTGGGTCAGGAACAGCCAGGTATACATTAGGAAGTGTGACAATAGCGGTGCAGTGCATATCAAGGACGAAAATTCCTTTCATGACATTAACTGATATCTTTTATGTGTCTCTTGTGTATATTTTAGGTCCAACTCCTCCTAGACATATTGTGTAATAATCATCTTGCTGTTATTGTGCCAGCCCAAGAATTAAACCTCTGTGACCTAATGTCGACTTAGATACACGGATGGTTATTATGGTTTGAGTCACTATGTAGTTTGTAATTTGATAAGTAAATATTCTTGATGTCACTATCAGATATAACTCTTATGTATCTCCTGTCTACGCCTTTGGTACCTACAACCCTTCCTAGATGTTGAAAAATAACTTTTTGCTATTTCTGTGCTGATCTATAAATAAACTACACTTCTCTGTGATCTATTGACTTAGATACACTGATGGATTGGTGGTTTTTAGGCAATTAGTATGCTGTATTTAATAAGTGTTTTGTTTTCTTTTTTGTTTCACAACAGTGATTTGAGTACCTCTCATGATTGTGATAATGTCTTGAAGGCCAAATATTGTACTTATATATATAGTATTTCTAAGGAGTATTCCTGAATCCTTATCCTTACACAATTATAATTTCCACTTTTGTTGTAGACTCAACTTGGCCTCTCTTAGCTCAAGGTGCTTTTTCCTTAATGAATACTGGGATGGTCTCATAATTTGCACATTTATCTAATTTGATGGACACTGTTGCCAAGCAATTGGCTTTGCGCTTGCTCTCTTAACATAAATGCATAAATGTCATAATTGTCCAATTGTTACTTTTCTCATAGGCTCCATTAGTGACAGATTTGGAGACCATACTGTTATGTGGTATGCATATATGTATACATATATATATATATAAAATAATATATATATATGTATGTATGTTGGTGCATATTACTGGGTAGTTTACATAATGTAAAGTGTAGTAGTACATAATCTCACATGTTATCTTTTTCCTTTACTTTCATGAATGGGGCCTGGACCTATGAGTATGTATGTACCTACTTTAAAAATTAAGAATGCTTTCATCACTATCTCGGTAGGGTAACTGCCTTAGTTAGACCGGCACAGTTGGACTTGTCATTTGTTATTATGTTATTTGATTACTACTTAACTATACATACACATAAAGATTATACACTACAAATGTTTCAACTATTTTTGGATATTAATAGTCTTTAATTTCACATAGTAATTTTCATTAACTGGAATTTATTTTTTCTCTCCCTCTCAGTGAGTTTGGTCTGATATCTGCGTAGTGTGATTGGTTGCTATCACCACTGCGTAACGTACTCTGGACTACTTTTAATTAGTTATTTTACATCGATAATGCCATATTTCTATTACCAAAATGTTAACCGAATACGGTCAAAGCTGTCAGAATTCTATGTATCGACGTTGAGCTGTAATTATGATTTCATATGTCTTTCTGAGACGAATTTAAACAATGGTGTCTTTGACGCAGAAGTTCTAGATGCGCGTTATAACCTATTTAGAAGAGACCGTGACAGTAGTTGCATAAATAAAAAGGATGGCGGAGGTGTGCTGATAGCTGCTCAAAGGCATCATAACGTGATACGGCAGGTTTCGTGGGAGAGTAGGGTGGAGGATGTCTGGCTAAGTATTTTACCAACTGAGCCTAACGGAATATTCTTACACGTGTGCGTTTGCTATTTACCACCTGACTTACCTATTACAGATCTGCAACAATTTTATTATAATATTCAAAACATATTTCTGAACGCTAAGGTTGGCGATAGATTTATTTTAATAGGAGATTTTAATTCACCAAACATCACATGGACCCGGCCGGTCTCCTCTAATCATTTTGTTCCTCATGATCCGTTGGACTCAAAATCTAGATTACTCTTTGAAACTATATCCTTGTGCTCTCTTCTTCAGTATAATAACATACCTAATGAAAACAATCGCTTTTTAGACCTAGTTTTGTCCAACGTTGATTCAGTTGGAGTTTACAGAGTGGAACCATTGAGTAAACTGGACGTGCATCATCCCTCCATTATGATTGACGTCCCATTCTCGGTGCAGGTCAAGGTCTTGGATTCCTGTAATGTTGAGCGTCTTAATTTTAATAAGTGTGACTTTGGTGGGGTCAGAGCTGAGCTGGGCTCGATGGACTGGTCGTCCTTGTTACGCTCAGCTGATGTTAATGTTTGTGTTCGAATATTTTACGATAAATTAAACCAAATCATTAAGAAGAATACTCCTTTGCAAAAACTAAAAACAAACTCCCATTACCCTGTGTGGTATAATGAGTCATTGAAGCGCTGTCTTAAGGAAAAAAACAAATACCATAAACGTTACAAGTTGTATGGCAATCCTAGAGACTACGATACTTTTTCTCTGCTGCGTGCTAGATGTAAGCGTCTCACTACTCAATGTTATAAATTATTCTTATTATCTGTCGAGGATGCCCTTAAGGTCGACACCAAGTCGTTTTGGCGGTACATCAAATCAAAAAAAGGAGGATCATCAATACCTCAAACCATGAAGTATGGGCAGTGCTCGTCGTCATCTGGTCAGGGTATCTGCAACCTCTTCTCTGAATATTTTGGTTCAGTCTTTGAAACTTACAGCTCGCCTGACTCGACTGATCTCACCCCTTTGGATAGACCAGTACTGTCAAACATTACAATTAGTCGTACAGATATAAAGAAGAGAATCGCTTCCTTGGATATCAATAAAGGAGCGGGTCCAGATGGGATACCGGTGTCATTACTTAGAAACTGTGTAGAGGAACTTAGTGTCCCCCTCCACTTGATTTTTAACAAATCTCTTCGCACGGGTGTTTTCCCTTCTTCTTGGAAAATTGCACACGTGGTTCCGATATACAAATCTGGCGACAAATCGTCCTGTGAAAATTACAGACCTATAAGTATACTGTCTTGTATTGCCAAGCTTTTTGAATCTATAGTACATACTTTCTTGCATAGTCACGTCAAACCATTTTTGTCCGATAAACAACACGGTTTCGTTAGTAACAGGTCCACTATCTCCAATCTTCTTGAATACAAACATTTCTTATGTAACGTCTTCTCTTCGAGGGGTCAAGTTGACGCGGTATACACTGACTTCTCAAAGGCGTTCGATAAGGTGGACCATTACATTCTCTGTAACAAAATCGAGGCGTATTATGGCATCCACGGCAGTCTTCTTCGATGGGTCCACTCTTACCTTCAAAATAGGAGTCAGCTTGTGGCGGTCAAGGGTTTCTCTTCTCCTGAACTTCCCATTACTTCGGGTGTCCCTCAGGGATCCCATCTTGGCCCGTTGTTATTTGTGCTCTTTATAAACGATCTTGTGGATCACCTGTCTTGTCCCAGCTTGCTCTATGCTGACGATCTCAAAATCTTCAACTCCATCAACTCATCTAGTGATTGTTTACTGTTGCAGAATGATCTTATACAAGTATCTGAATGGTGCCTTCGCAATCATATGTATCTAAATATCGATAAATGCCACGTTATTTCATTTTCAAATAAGAAGAGTAAACTCCTCTATAACTATGAACTATCCGGTCAGAGTCTTGATAGAAAAGCTGTCGTGAAGGATCTTGGCATTTTATTTGACGATCAGCTCAGCTTTAGGCCACACTACGATTACATCGTGAGTAGGGGCAGGCAGTTGTTGGGATTCATCTTCAGGAATACTAAAACCTTTAAAAACCCTAATAGTTTTATCACGTTGTTCATTAGCCTGGTGAGAAGTGTTCTTGAGTATGGATCCCCGGTTTGGTCGCCACATTATTCCGTACACATCTCGGCCATAGAGGCAGTGCAGAAGCTATTCTTAAGGGTTCTTGCATTTAAATTTAATCTTGGTCGTGCATATAAGTCGTATACTAATCGGTTAATTAAATTTAATATCACTACCTTGGAAGCTAGGCGAAAAATGTACGACTTTTTATACCTATACAAAATTATACACTCTAGATTGGATTCTGCAGCCCTTTTATCTGCCATAACATTTAACACTCCTAAGTTTAGGGGCCGTGCCTCAAGGCTTTTCGCACTTAGAGTTTATAGAAATAATACTTCCTTCTTTAATCCTATTACTAGAATGTGCCGCCAGTACAATGACCTTATAGCCTATAGTAATAATAGTAATAATAAAAATAAAAATAACAACGCTTGTTTAGACCTGTTTAATCCGCACTTTGCCAAGTTTAAGAGATGCTTGGCCGACATCCTCTTTCCCCCTTGAAACTTGTCGAATGGAATATTACCTGTAATTTTGATTTCTAGTAGCTTAAAGTTAGTCTCATTCAACTATGCTTTTTTTACCAGATGTTGATACTTTTTGTCTTAATAGTAACCTGACTGTGTTACGCAATGTGATGTGTGCGGTCGGCTCTAGAAGTATGTTAGGGGTTCTGTTCTAATACCTTACACAGACGTTTCTGAATTTGTACGAACACATATTGTTAGAGGTGACTGTACGCACATACCTACTATGTATTACTAACCTTATGGAAATTAGTTATTTTTGCGCTTATTTGTAACTCATGTTGTGTACACTTACTTTGGATCTCGTGCTAGCATATATACCATTTGATGCTTACTTGTTAAATCCTTATTGTACGATGTCTGTTTGGTGTACCAAATAAACAAAAATAAAATAAAATAAAATAAAATTGAGAATTTCAAGTTTAACTTTTTATACAATTCGAATTTCGAGACTATAAAATATAAACTCATTCTCTGAGTCGACCAACCGGAGGACCGCAGGTCTGACGGAAAGTCCGATGCGAACCGAGGGCCTAAAGGGTCAATCCATGATATCTATCAACCGGAGGGCTATAGGCCGGATGGCACTATGGCACGCACTACGTGAATCCGAGAGACTCACACTCTCTGTATATCAACTGGAGGACCGCAGGTCCGAGTGCACGTCCTACGCAAACCACCTGCGCTGTCAGCCTATCAACCGGAGGGCCGCAGGCCCGACAGATGGCCCTAGACGATTCACTCACGCTGTCACTCTATCAGCTGGAGGCCCGCAGCAGGCCCGACGGCTCGCCCTACGTGAACCACTCACGCTGTCACTCTATCAGCTGGAGGGCCGCAGGCCCGACGGCCCACCCTTCGCGAACCACTCACGCTGTCGCTCTATTAGCTGGAGGGCCGCAGGCCCGACGGCTCACCCTACGCAAACCACTCACGCTGTCACTCTATCAGCTGGAGGGCCGCAGGCCCGACGGTCCGCCCTTCGCGAACCACTCACGCTGTCGCTCTATTAATTAGCTGGAGGGCCGCAGGCCCGACGGCTCGCCCTACGCAAACCACTCACGCTGTCACTCTATCAGCTGGAGGGCCGCAGGCCTGACGGCTCGCCCTACGTGATTCACTTACGCTTTCACTCTATCAGTTGGAGGGCCGTAGGCCCGACGGATCGCCCTACGCGAACCACTCACGCTGTCGCTCTATCAACTGGATGGCCGCAGGTCCGACGGCTCGCCCTGCGCGAATCACTCACGCTGTCACTCTATCAGCTGGAGGGCCGCAGGCCCGACGGCTCGCCCTACGTGAACCACTCACGCTGTCACTCTATCAGCTGGAGGGCCGCAGGCCCCACGGCCCGCCCTACGCGAACCACTCACGCTGTCACTCTATCAGCTGGAGGGCCGCAGGCCCGACGGCTCTCCCTATATGATCCACTCACGCTGTCACTCTATCAGATAGAGGACCCCAGGCCCGACGGCTCGCCCTTCGCGATTCACTCATGCTGTTTCTCTATCAGTTGGAGGGCCGCAGGCCCTCCTTATACGATCCACTCACGCTGTCACTCTATCACATGGAGGGCCGCAGGCCCGACGGCTCGCCCTACGTGATTCACTTACGCTGTCACTCTATCAGTTGGAGGGCCGTAGGCCCGACGGATCGCCCTACGCGAACCACTCACGCTGTCGCTCTATCAACTGGATGGCCGCAGGTCCGACGGCTCGCCCTGCGTGAATCACTCACGCTGTCACTCTATTAGCTGGAGGGCCGCAGGCCCGACGGCTCGCCTTACGCAAACCACTCACGCTGTGAGTCTATCAGCCGGAGGGGCGCAGGCCCGACGGCTCGCCCTACGCGATTGACTCACGCTGTCACTCTATCAGCTGGAGGGCCGCAGGCCCGATGGCTCGCCCTACGCG
This sequence comes from Thaumatotibia leucotreta, assembly GCA_025490895.1. NCBI lineage: Eukaryota > Metazoa > Arthropoda > Insecta > Lepidoptera > Tortricidae > Thaumatotibia > Thaumatotibia leucotreta. Next base: position 44,550 of record JALPQI010010486.1, read on the forward strand.
AACTACTCACGCTGTCATTCTTTTAGCTGGAGGGCCGCAGGCGCGACGGCTCGCCCTACGCGATCCACTCACGCTGTCACCCTATGAGTCTATCAGCCGGAGGGCCGCAGCAATGACATACGGTACTAAACCGTGGTCGCTTACAATGGGCCTCATGAGAAGGCTCAAAGTCACCCAAAGGGCAATGGAGAGGCCTATGCTAAGAGTCTCACTGCGAGATCGGATTACAAATGAGACCATCCGCAGCGACCGCAGCAGAACCAAAGTAACCGATATAGCTCTTCGAATCGCTAAACTGAAGTGGTCGGGGCTCGTCGCGCGTGGATTGCGTGGAACCGATAGCCGTTGGGGCGGTAAGGTTCTCGAGTGGCGGTCACGTACCGGAAGGCGCAGCGTGGGTAGGCCCCCCACAAGGTGGACTCATGACGTGGTGAAGGTCGCTGGATGCGGGTGGCACAGGGCCGGTCCTTGTGGCAATCTTTGGGGGAGGCCTATATTCACCAGTGAACGTCTTTCAGCTGGTATGATGATGATGATGATAATTAAATCCGTATGTTTCTACCAAATATCTAAAGCAGTACTGCAAAATCTACATATCGCTAAACCTAGCGGTTGTGGCAGGCAGTAACACTGGAGTATCAAATTTGAGGAGTTGGATGTTAGTATTAAATTCGCATGTTCTACTTATTATCTAAAGAACTTCTTTAAAATCAAGATATCGATAAAAGATAAACCTTGCGGTTGTTGTAGGCAGTACTGCAGCATCAGGAGTGAGGAGTTGGAAGTCAAGATCAGGCTGTTAGTATTTGATTATGCCAAACATGCTATACTTTCATTTTCACATGTCTAACACTCTCGGTTAAGGTAAGCAGTACCTCTGCAGCATCAGGCTTTGAGGATACAAGGATGCAAATATTATAATATTGCATTGTCATGGGGACTTGATAAGAGTTCCAAATTGTATTGATTTCGGTGCAGTAGAAGTGGTCGAAAAATCGATCACAAGATTTGAAGCATCGACGACAGTTGATACGCGGTGAAGTTAATAAAAACCGTTTAAAAATCCTCGAAATTTTACGAATTTCGATTTTCGCGGAAATAGGACTGTTGATTGCCGTTCATACAATTTCTTTTTGTTCGGGGCAATCCGCGTCAGCGAGTGGCCTAGAAAGTACATTTTCATTGGAACTTCAACGCCAAGTCGGCACAGGTTCCATACAAAAGTCTATTTTCGTTATTAAAAAATTTGTAGGGCAAGTAACAAAAAATAGAAGAACTCATCAATATCTTAATAATAAAATCGAAACTCTTCAGGTCACCGAAAACAGCAATAACGGCTGAACTCTTCAACAAACCCGTTCTTCATGAATATTCAAGGAAAGTTCGCCTTAAAATTCGAGTGGGCGATATCCGAGTTGTGGTTCCGTTAAACAGTTGTAGGAAAACTTAGGGGTTTGCAGTTTTAATGTTTTTACTTTATTTTAAGCAGCCACAGAATTCGATTTGGATAGAAGAAACAAGTTCATTCATTTGTATTGCGGCCGAGCGTGTCAGATTTTGTACTGAAGTTGTTACTTGCCTATGATTTTAAATATGTCTCAGGCCCTTGAGTATTAATTTTTTTATGTTGTAGCAATTTAATATTACTTAAGGAGGCATTATTAA